>JAUZSU010177997.1:0-24490 GCA_034780255.1 Parotocinclus maculicauda | reverse complement strand
CTTTTGATCTGTCATCTATGTTCTATTACAAATAAAATATTGACATTTGCCATCTCCACATCATTGCATTCAGTTTTATTCACAATTTGTTTAGTGTCCCAACTTTTTGGGAATCCGCTTTGTACTCCAGATACAAAAAGGACCATGTAGGTCCAAAAGTAGGGGTCTACTATGGTATGGGACTATGTAATGGCAGCATTGATGCAGAAAATTAGATTTAGAGCAACATATACTGCTTTCAAGACGTCTTCTTTTCCAGGAACATCCATGTATTTTTCAACAAGACAACGCAAAACCACATGCTGCACACATTACAAAGGCATGGCTGTGAAAGAAGAGGGTGCAGATACTGGATTGGACTACCCAGAGCCCTGATCTACCTCCACTTTGGTTTTTTTGGTTAATTTATTTGTTTTGTTTGCTTGTAAATTTTCCACACTGTCCCAACTTTTTACTGATTTGGGGATGTAGATTATATATTTTTTGCAACTAATTGAATGATGGACCAATTTAAAGATTAAGATGGTATTTTTAGTATTGTCACAATATCAGTGCTAAACAAAGAAGAATTACTTTTAGACTAAAAAAAGTCTACTCAAAAATGACACTAATTAATAAAACTAAAACTTTAAATCTATATCTAACTAAATATTAAAATCTGTCTTATTTTAATGAAAAATCAATATGGCAAGCAACTGATTTTTCAACTGTATTGTGAAAAAAATATTTCGTTTTTATTGTAATACGTTCAGTCCTAACCAGCATCAAGTTTGATTTTTTAATTATCAAAAGCATTTACAAAAATGAATACATCTCTTATCACTGTAAATTGTAATGATATTTAATTGTGACTTTGTTCTTTTTCAGTAAATAGTCTTTATAGATTGTAGCGAGACCATCAGCTGGCAATTCATTGCATGTGTAAACGCAATTGTCAAATAAAACTGACTCTGATTTTGATTTATTTACTTTCCATTTTGCTGATTGACTAAAAGAAAGGCAGGTCGTGGGCTGTAAATCTCACTATATACATGTTTTTCAGTGGAACCTTTGGCATAGCTTCAATCTGACTGTTCCCTGTTGTCAGTGGTGGTGTTTTTCTGCTTGGCAGGTTGCACAGTAGTGGGTCTCACTTTACAGGGTATGGCTATTATAAACACTCATGTCATATGTGACATTTTGCATGACATAGTGCATTTTAGAATGCCAGTGCAGTCTCCATAGCATGCTCTTAAACCCATTAGTCATACCACTGGCTATCTTCAGAAAGCTTTTGTCACCTTGACAATTCATTATGGGATTCCTTGGATGCCTTTGACAGGTTATTTTGGTCTCATAATAATGCTATAACTGATGTAGCTCGAGATCAGGAAAGACCAGTGGCCATCTGTTAACATCATTTCCATGATGGTGAGCTAATTCCAATAAGAAAAAAATACTACAGTTTCAACAAAATACGAGTTGATGGCACTTTTGTTGATCCCAGTTCATAAATATACATAATTACCTTGGAAAACTGTAAAACCTTCAGTTTGCTCTCTAACTGTCTATTCAAAACATGGGTTTTAACTGTTCTAATAAGCCTTGAATTACGCTCTCCATCCGTCACTTCGTCCTATTCCCAGATGAGTCATTTATTGGGGTGATGTGTCCTGTATTCCAATGACATTCACTCAAGCAAGAACAAACATCTGTTCATCAGTCAATCATGTGCCCACATCATGAACAGTTCTACACCTTTATGTACTGTATAAGAACGATAAACACTAAGAATGAAATAACAGATTAATAAAGTGCATTGTACACATACCTGTATATCTTTAACACATAAGATATTTCTGTCACAAAAGCAGGGACTGGTTCAATATGTATCCACCAACCAAATATTAGGCATTCCTTTTCCATCTTTGAAGCTCTGTGTTAGAAGTCTGTATTTTATTAACCAGGCAATAATTTATAATATAAATGTACAATACATCTACAAGTTCATATTTCCTTGGGCTGATTTCTGATAACAAGAAGATGGCCTACAGGCATGAGGTGGCTCATCTGTCTGAGTGGTGTAAAGACACCTCTAAGACAAAGGAGATAGTCCCTAAGACTTCAAAAAGAGTGCTAGTCCTGTGCACTTGGGTAGCTCCTTGCAACAAAAAGGTTCTGGGTTCGATCATCAGGTGAACCAATCTATGCCCCTTCTTTGTGGAGAACTATTCAGTCTAAGGAAATACCTCATAAGCTTCACAAGCTTTACATTTCAACACAAACAAGGTCTCCTATGTTCTACGTATCTAGCACCAGACCTCTATAAATCTCCATCAAATACGTGAGAGAATCAGAGTCTGTAATAAAACACACATCAAATAAGAATTCAGGGTTAGTAATGGGGTTTTAAAATAATAATGCTGTTATTTCAAACAAGTGACGTCAACAGGTGATCATGATATACTTAAAGCAGCTTCTAGGAAAGGTTAAGTCTTCGAAGAGCAGAGATGGCCAGAGAATCTCCACTTTGTCAACAAATAGATGCAAAAATTACTGAAATGTTAAACAACAGTGGAAAGATTTAAAGGGATTGCATATTTCTTTCTCTACAGTGCATAATATCATGAAATTATTTAAAGAATTTAGAGGAATTTCAGTTCCTACAGGGCAGGGGCACAAACTTTGTCAAGCACTACAATACAGAGTTACATTCATTCAAATGACACTTGAAAATGATCTGTGCCTGACATTGTTCACACTTCATTATTTACTGGATACTCCATTAACTCTACACTTGAGCCTTCTTGCTGCTGCCCATTACAGCCAATTACACATTTGTTTGAGAGTATTAAATGGTCACAGAGCCAACCCGTATCTGGCTGGCTCCCAGTTTGTTTTCTATTAGCTGTGGTTCTCTGCAATGTTGTGCTTTTTATTGTCACCTCCTGTCATCCTGTCATCGGGTTTCAATTTGTTGCATTGTCTCCTCCTCATTTGGCTCAGTGGCACCTGAGTAGCAGCGTGATAGGCAACGTAGCAACACAGGTCATTATAGTGACACCCATGTTCAAAATTGTATTAAAATTTTATTAATACAGGCCAATTTTCATTTCCATATAAAACTTGCAGATTGTTTAAAATGCAGACATTAGATGTTCAGTCATACATATTACTTATCATAACAAGTTCTATATGCATCTAAACTTTTGAAATAGAGCAACTCACAAATGACTTAATTTCATCATCTGAGAACAATTTATTCAACATCATGTCTGTTTCACTGTTTCTCCAAAACAAAGATAATTAAAAATCTGAAATTCTGTCTCACTAAGGCATTGTTTTTAAGGCAGTCTTATGTTTAAGATGCTCTCTAAGTAGAGAGCTGCCTATAGAAAGAATGCAGAAAGGATAAACTTGAAACTGGACAAACACTGGGTGTATACTCTAACACCACACCACTGAGCAGTATAAGCGACAGCTAGAGTGAGCACACATATACGGAGGGGCCATGACAACAAGGAACTCAAATGTCATCTACAAAAAATTATGTTCCTGTTTGAAAATAGAGGAAATAAAGTGCATCAATAAACGAAGTCAGGGATTGATTTCCAAGACTGGTCCAAACTCAAAATTCATCTTATTCAGCTTTTATTTTACAACTTTAAACACAATGGTCGCCTTAATCTTTAGCTCTTTTTCATCTCTGCTTAAAGAGCACTTAACTACTACTAAGCTACTCTTATTGACTTTGCTGGTCTATCCAGCTTTCTTAACACATTGCACTTTGACCTCAGTTGTCTTTCACTTTTTCATCTCCCTCTTCACATTTTCATTGACTTTATCTCCTCTTAATTTTTTACATCATTTTAAAATGTTTTGAACTTCTCAGTTGACTATTTCAAGCATATCTTCTTTTAAATTCAGAAGAACAAACACAGACAAACCACTGCCTTTAGCATTTTAGTACAGTTTAAAAAGCCTTCACCAAAAGCTGCCACCAATCTGGAACTAATTAGACCCAGTGCACTTTGGGAAACATAGTTCTCCAGACATGACTGACCATCTTACACTATTACCCTACCTATTGAAATGCAAAGGGTCAGTCATGACTTGTACAATAACTTTGAGCCACACTGTGAAGAGGTAATGCAGGGTTGACATCGTTGAGAGGTTTTATTGCAGGGTTGACCCAGAGGTGCAGCTCAGCCCCTTACACTATCAAGATATATGACTGTGAATTAGAATGCTTTCAGTTCTTTGCAACAACCTCAACGATCTTAGTACAAATGCTGCTAATATGCAAGTATGTTAGTGTAGTTATTATTTAAACAAGGTCAGGTGTCAGAAAGCAGAATGGTGGTTTATTTGTATATCAGGATGTATGCCATCTGCAGGCCAGATTTCCCCTGAGGGAAGAGAGGAGGATGGTAAGGGCCAGGGTGAAGACAGGCAGTGATGTTGAAGTGTGAGATATGTGTCTGTGTGCCAGGTCTTTGGCTGGCATTAAACAGTGCATAATGAGAGCTGCAAAGCATGGCAGGGTGAGCTTCCATCCTTATGCCCCACATAGACAAAGGCATGAGGTGTAACTGACACTGGAATGAATTTGGCCGACAGCTCTGTTTGTGTGTGTGTCCATATGTGTTTGTGTGTAGGTCAGGATTATGTGCCATTGTGTTCCCACGAGTTTAGAAACAGATTTATGGTCTCCATAAGGGCAAATGTCTTTTAAGAAAAACTCCAACATTCCTGCAACTATATGAGGCAAAAGATGTGCTTTCGTTTACTATGGTTAAGGTTAGGTTAAATTTGAGAGTGTGTGTTGTGTGAGTGTGGGTGAAGAGTGAGAGACTGTGATAGAGATAAGGTGAAAGAAAGAATGCAGGGGAGCATGCGACAGGATGGCTCTGCAGGGGTAAGAACTCAGCGTGTGCTTAATTGTGTGTGTTTATCTCCTTATTCAAGATGGTACAAGGGCATAGGGCTTATGGCCAGGTGTTTCTGGCTGCATTCCTAGCAAACTCAGTAATCCTGCCTCTATTTATTTATTAGCCATTTTCTTCTCATACTGTTTTCTTCTATCATAAGAATAAATGTCTACTCTAGTAAATGTCTCCCATGTGCTCAATGTGCTTCCCTTGCTCTCGCAAAAGTTTAATGGTCATACAATTTACTATTAATTAGTCTCTTTTTAAATCTACATAACATTTCTCTGTGTATGTAGGTATGAATGTATAGTCATTGAGCAAAATACACATCCAGATAGAAATTCCGTATTGCTCCAACTTGCATTTTGGAGCATGCTGTTATGTCTTAGACTGATATGTAAATACAGGCGTGGTCTGATTAGACACTGTGTAACTGTGTGACACTGGGTGTAAAAATGCTTCACCTGCTTCCCTATAAAAAGGCTCTCAGATGATAGTTTTAAGTAGTGACCCCTTTGTTGAGGGATCGTTCAGACATGCCTCTACTACTCCTTCAAAGACATTTTGCCAAATTGACAAACTTTGAGATGGGGTGCATTACTGGATTGAAAAAAAACCTGTTGTTTTGACAAATTTCCCACCATCTAGGCCACTCTGTCCTGACCTAGCTGTTAGGAGGTGTTGGGTGCAGTGGTTACATGAGAACATGCACACATAGCAAGCAGGCTCCAGGTGGTCACCCGTAGGGAGGATTGTTTGATCTGCCGACATGAACGAGCAGGTTGCACAATTCTTTTGTTCACCAACCACCACTGACTGCACTTTCACTACACACTCCTGTCTCTGCCTAAACTATTTCCAGGTATTTAGCAAAAGGACATTTGCTGTCAGAGTGCCCATTAAGTGTCATGCCATTGATAGCCAATCACTTTGCACCTTTGCACTGGTGTTGTGAACATGAAACCTGGACTGCTATGGATGTAACCATATTCTCTTTAGTGACAAATCCAGGCTCTGTTTTGTATCTGATGATTTTTGCACCCCCACCCTCTTAAAAAGGCTTTCGAATAGATTTTGGTTGTAATCAATCGTGCTTTCATTTAGCCACAATAGCTTCAGTTAGGTTTGATTATGGGCTGAGGTCGGACCTTTGTGAAGGTTCTTCCACACCTAACTCGAACATTCCTTTCTGGACCTTTGTCTCTGCTTGGGGCTTAAAGAGAAACTGACCGTCCTCAAAGTGTTTGAATCACACAGTTCTTAAGAAGATTCTCATTGTATGCTTTCCATGGAGTTTTATCTTCACTGGAACTAAGGGGCTCAGCCTGAATGATCAAAAACAGCCCTAGGTCTTTATTCCTCCTCCACTACATTTGGCACTCTGCATTTAGGCAGATAGTGTTCTCCTGTCACCCACCAAACCCAGATTTGTCAATCAGACTGCCGGATGTTGGAGTCTAAATCATCGCTCCAGTGAACTTGTGTTCGGGTGCTTGGCCTTGGAACCCCAAACAACTCTGTTTGTTGCTCTGTAGTGAGTGGATCAACTTGTGACAAACTGTTTTGATGTGCTACATGGTACAACACATAGCAATGCACATCTAATGATGTGTGGCCTTCTGTTTCATGCCCAAGCTGCAATGCTGAAAGTAAAGGTTATATTGAGGTAATTAAGTCTTTATTCATAGAACATATTTCTAGAACAAGTCTCAAATTGCTTTACAATATGTTTAATATATAATATACATTAAAATACAAATAAGTTGCAATAACATACTATGCTCGGTATGTGATACAAACCTGTTTTTAAAATATTAATTAGATTTAATACATTAATTACATTCAATACATATATTAATACAAACCTATAAAATGTTTAAATACACAGTAGAGTGATTATGACACAATTACAGTGCATATGCTCTGAAGCAGTTAATCAATAATTTTAAGTTAGTTCAGGGAACAACCCCTGATTTGAAGATTTTAGTCATCTCACATTATAAAGATGACATAAAAGCTTATTAATTTATGCTGGAGTATTGTTATGTAAAGTAAGCTCTAAAAGTTTTAAATTAATTCTGTAGGGGACACATAGCCAGTGGAGAGAGGCCAACGCTTATGTAATGTGAGAAGGCAGACTGCTGTGTTTTGAACATGCTGAACACGGGCCACCTCTCTCTGACTCAGACAAGGGAACAAGTCATTACAATAGTCCAGACAGGTGCAGAAAAAGGCATGAATAATTTGTTCGATGTCTTTAAAGGGTAGAAGATGTGTAACTTATGTTTCTATGTTTCACCTCACAGCTCCGAGATCCCCAGTTAGGTCCCACCCCTGGACTCTGGGTGTCTGTGTGGAGTTTGCATGTCCCTCCTGTGTCTGCATGGGTTTACTCTGCATGATTCGGTTCCTTCCCACATTCCAGAGACATTCATTAGGTTGATTGGACACTCTATATTTACCCTTGAAAAGCGTGTTGATATAGCCTTGCATTTGTCATGAATATATCAATTGATGCTGCTTTTAAAGAAGCCTCTTGATGTGTATAGAAAGTTTAAGATGGGACTCGAGGGAAACACCTAGGTTTCTAAGAAAAGGCTTGGGATTAAACCTGCACCTCTTTGAATATTACATTTACATTACACTTACATTTAAATTTATTGCATTTAGCAGACCCCCTTATCCAGAGCGACTTACAATTCATACAATCCAAGCAACTGTGGGTTAAGGGCCTTGTTTAGGGACCCAATTGTGGCAGAGGTGGGATTTGAACCCAGGACCTTCTGGTCCATAGTCCAGTACCTTAACCACTAGGTTAACACAGTCCATAACCACTACATCCACAATTAGGACCTCTGTTTGGCATTAGTTTAAAAACTCTTGACATACCAATGCCATTGGATTATACAGACAAAATATACCTATGTACAATAAAGCATAAAAATGAAAAACAACATTAAAACTATGAATAGGATTGCCTAAATTGAGCATATACAATGGAATTAAAAGTGTACCCAATATACAACCCTGGGGAACCTCACTGTTAAGAGAGCAAGGGGTAGACATCCTCTAGCTAAACAGACACACCTTCAGCAGTCCAAGGATTTGAACCTTGTAGTTAATTTTAGCATGACCACAGTTGAATTAACTAAGCAGTTAATAAGTGATGTATGTGCTAGTCTTAAGGGAATGTGTAATCTAATTCACTGTTGTTAATAAAAATGTATTATGTTTAAAAAGTCTAAAGTATGTATGTTTGCCATTGGAAAGAAGGAGTCAGAAATGCTGTGTACTGATTTTGTTGGGAAAGTCATTGGTGGATCAGAGAAAGAAATTACAGTTATTTTCTATCTAGATTTCCCTGGATGTAGAAAGGGAAGCCCTTGCCTTTCATCTCATTCTAAAAAAAATATCACAATGACATCAGTCATAATTGCCACATATATTGTAACATTGTCATTGTCATCATCACTATCCCTTTTTGTTGTCATTTACTCTTTCACATATACAGATTAGGTAGCACTGCAACAAGAATCGAAATAGTTACAATAATTTACCAATGTAAATACTATACTATTATTAAATTATTATAGTTGTTGTTATTGTTGTTGTTGTTGTTGCTGTTACTATTTTCTACTAAGTCACAATTCCCAATAAATATATGGTGTAGGTATATAGTGTTTCTGTAGAATGTTTCTCATGAGTCTCATTCTCATTTGGGTCTTTAGATTTCTTGAATTGCTCATAAATTCTTGGATTGTCCCCACCAACTCTGTTGCTGACCATCCTCTTCCATGCATAATTGTCTATTTTATGTCCTCATGATTCGTTCAAAATTGCAGAGCTTAATCTTTTAACTTGGTTAAAGGCGATCATTGATTTAAATGAAGAATCCATTTGTTTGTTTCCTTTGTGGTCTGTGTATTTAAATAAAGTTAAATAAAGAGCTAGAGATTTTAAAGGTATCAGTAACTTTCCTACAAAAAATTTTATTGTATGGTTTTCCCCTCTATAACAGGTCACATGAAAGACCATATAGCCTGGACAATAAGTTATTTAACTTTCATTATAAGTATATTTATATTCCCCAAATCCCTGATATTAAATATTTTTAATGCTCACTCTTCTATAATATTAAGTGTACTGGTTGAAAACTGAAGTTGGTTAGACACTAACTGTCTACCTCTTTTGGTCAATTCAGGCCTTTCTTTTGTTATCACTGTGGCTTAATTGTTTATGTGATACAAACCCTAGTACAGTAAAAATGACACGCAATTTATATTTGAATTAATTAAGTCCTTCAATGCACTTTACTATAGAGTCCCATAACTATTTTCTGAAGCTGCGCTTGTTTAATAAAAACTCTGTTCCTTAGCATATAATAATAACGGCAGAGTCAAAGTAATTATTTTGCTGTCCCGTCTGTGCCTGGTTTTTAGAGAATAAATATTATTTCATTTATATATACAATCACACTGGCTATTGGATTGGATGTGATATTTCACATCAAGCTGATGCAGATGCCTAGCTTCTCCACAAATGCCTGCCAGACCGCTTATGAACTGGTGTCCCTGGTCTAACAAGATATATCCTGGAAGCCCAAAATGTCTGAAAATATACTGTAGTTCTGCAGTCTGGAAGCTGGAAGGCACTCAACACAAAGGGATAACCTTCACAGAATGGGAAACACAATCAGCTATGGTAACTTGGCCATCTGACTTGGGCAGGTAATTAAAGTAATTAAATAAAGGCAATAGGAAACCAGGGATGCTTAAGGACCAGGAGAGGCTGCAGTTTTCCCAACATTCTTGGGACTTTATATTTGGCAGAAACTGGACAGAAAGCAATTAAATTATAAGTATTTCATTAATGAATACATAAGCTTCCTTCCCTCTTTTGGATAAAGAAAATTTTTGCTGCAGCAGGGGGAAGTAAAAGGGTGAATGAATACACAGGCAGGAACTTCCATGATGTACTCCCACAGTGCCTAAGGTTTAGGGAAGTAAGGATATATGCAGAAATTAGGGGGCAGAGTTCCTTCCAGGATCTCAATAGCATAATCATAAAACATATGCAGAGGTAGTTTGGTCACAACTTGCTAAATAGATCAGTGTATTGAGACAGCATGTTACTCTGGAAAAGGGATAACAAGAGGACAAGATGGCTTGTAACTAAATGCAGGGCTGAGAAATGCAATGGTTAAAGCAGGTGGGGTGACCGGGAAATAATTGTTGAGGATAGTGGTGGGTTATGTTGGAAAAGCCAATGCAGGCTAATGATTAGTGGAGCACCTGGCATTTGGAGCAGGTAAATCAATGAAGCAAGTGAGTTTCCTCTCCTTGGTAGTTCCATACAGCAAGTCAAGGTCATGACAGGTTAGCACAGATACAAGGAACACATGTAGGATCATTGCTAACTGGGATATTCATAAAAATACAGTGCTGGAGAAAACCTTGAAAGCCATCTGGATCACCATTAAATTTTTTATGACAGGGCAAAATAAGCTACTGGGCACTGAACCATATGCAGACAGAAAGTACTGGAAGTGATGGAACTGGTACAGGACTGGATGGAGTTGCAGGGAGCTGGTTTACCTGTTTGATAAAGCATTTGACATTTATATTTATGTTATTTAGCTGACACACTTATCCAGAGTGCCCTACAATTGGTAGTCTTACAATCCAAGAAATTGTGGGATAAGGGCCTTTCTCAGGGACCCAACAGTGGCAGGTTGACAGAGATGGGATTTGAACCCAGGACCTTCTGGTCCACAGTCCAGCCCCTTAAACACTGGGCTACCACATTATGACAGTCTCTAGACAGCCTAAATTACTGAAGCAGTACCATGTTGCTTGATCTGGAACATGATCTGCTGCTGCTGCCAGCCCAGGCACTGACCATGTGCAGCAAAGTGATTTGACTTCTGCTAGCTGATGCAGAGATGTTTAATGACAACATGATAGTCATAGATAAAGGAGCTAAAGAGATAAAATGACAAATAGGCAGTTCAAAGTAGTAAACTAAGGAAGCACTATATCAGGCAGTGAATCCAATAGACAATACATTAAAGAGAAACAAAACAAAATTCTTACACATATAGCCAGAATACTGAAGCAAATGCTAAGAAACAAATGGGTGCACAAATGCAGGGGTGAATAAACTTCGTACTGACATGGTGGAAAGGTGGTTTAAGTGCAGTAACCACTAAAATTTAAATAAATAATAAATGGAATGTAAACTAAAAAATATAGAATGCTTTTGTACAGAAGGCCTACTGTATATACTGACTGACAACACTACCAAATGTGGGAGAGGGAATACGATGTCCAGAGGCAGAGACCCACGTGCATGAAGTTGATAGATGTTACCAAAGGAGTGTAGTTAATTGGCATATAGGGTTTGAGATATAATGAGACTGAGATCTGGTCCAGCAGTCACCGTGGATGATCCATCTTCAAAGATCCATCTAGATTCAACAGAATGGAACCGATTTCTTTCGAGAGATTTGGTCATTACAACACATGTCAGCTCAGGAAAAAAACTACATTCTTGGTGAACATCTGGTAAGTGATGAAGAGCTCTTATTTAAATGATGCTGTAGCTTTTGTTACTATATGCCCAAATATGAAATTCAAATATGAAAACTATTGACAAATATAGTTTCAAATATTTGATATATCTGATATGTGCTGTTATAATAGCATACACTTTTAATGGTCTGCCATATGTTGACTGTGAAGACTAGACAGATCAGTGAAGCGACTGGCTGTTAAACAGTGCCCTGAAAATAAGTATCTGATACACTACCAGTTTTGCAGGTTTTCCCACCTACAAAGAATGGAGAAGTCTGTAATTTTTATCATACACTTCAACTGTGAGATGAAAAAATTATGTTGTATGTTTTTAGTATAATTAATTTGCATTTTATTGCATAAAGTAAGTACTTTACTGTATCACCTACCAACCAGCAAAAATTCTGGCACTCACAGACATGTACATTTTTTCTTTAAGAAGCCCTCCTATTCTATTCTAATTCTATTCTGGAATCATTACTTGTATTAATTGCACCTGTTTGGAATACTCGGTACCTGTATAAAAGACACCAAAAAAAGAACTGTTTAAGGACACCAGGGACAAAATCGTAAACCTACACAAGGCTGGGATGGGCTAGAGGACAATAGGCAAGCAACTGTTGGCGCAATTATTAAAAAATGGAAGAAACACAAGATGACTGTCAGTCTTTTTCGGTCTGGGGCTCCATACAAGACCTTACCTTGTGGGGTAAGGATGATTCTGAGAAAGGTCAGGAATCAGCCCAGAACTATACAAAAGGACCTGGTCAATGACCTGAAGAGAGCTGAGACCACAGGAAAAAAATATAATATTTAAATAAAAAATACTTATTTGATTATATTTCCCCAGTGTGTGTGTATATACTTGACAATATTACATAAATAACTAAATTAATGTTTATTTAAAAAATCATATCTTTTAATTAAATATATTTCAAATATTTAATTCAGAGTGTTCTGATAACACAACATATTAATTTGTGTTTCAATGTCAAGAACATTGAGTCATTAATCCACAATCTCATATAAATCTGTTCAGATCTAAATAACTGTTTAGCACAATATAAAAGGAATATCCATATGCTGCATTTTTGGCCATGTAGTGACCAATTTATGCAGAGGCCAGTGATTTAAATGTTTTACATATTTATATATACTGTATATACATGAAACACTAACCAACTGTAACTAATGGTGATCAGTAAAATAATACAAGTTTTTGTTCTGATCAGATTCTTACCTTGCCTATTCTTTTCCTACCTCTGTTTTGTAATTTCTATGTTTGTTTGTTTGATTTTGTTTTGTGGTGTTTAGAATTAGAAGATTCAGTTGTGAAGGAAAGTTTGAGTCTCATCTACGCTGTCTGGGTCCGTGTCATATAGGCACAACTGCCATGTGTCAGGATGATATGCTTTCATGCATAGTGTCCCTATGACCCTCTTCTCCAGCTGGCTCTATTTATATACATCTGCGTCTGAGTTTCCTTGCCTGCCTTCTCCTTGCTCAGTTTATGCCTCTTTATGTTTTGTTTGATTGTATCTTTCCTAATGTGTTTGCTGTCTTTTAACAATCAACCCAACTAACATCTATCCTTGTGTGTTGATTCTGTGGTTAGCTTTTGTATACGTTTTTAACCAAAACCCTTTACCTGTTCTCTGTTATAGACTACAGAGTTACACATAATAATAAAAAAAACAATTATCAGGTCACTTCAAGTCAGATGAAACATTGTTTTAAAGCAGCTTTACCACTTTAGATTGCCTTCTAATATCCAGGGCCAATCCCAAATTGAGCTAGCCAAGGTTGAAAGTGGCAACAAAAAACTAAGGAAGAATTTTGGGAGAACCAAGACCCAATAAGTGACCCATCCTCTTTGGGTGGCTTACATGTTAAATATAATAATTAATCTAATATATCTTGTCAAATAAATTTGTAATAGTAGTTTAAAAAATACAGTTCACAATTTAAGAGGGCAAGCAGTGTATCCAAGGTACTCAAACTAGGCAATCTGTATCATTACCAGTCCAGTCCGGAATTCCAGATTTTTTCACTGGTGGGATTGCTCTATACTTGTACATTGAGCCATATTCAGGCCCACTTGAAAAGCAGGGCATGGGCAAGATTAAGTTGGATCCAAGCAAAGTATGCATGTAGTGTTATCACTTGACATTCCAAAGCATGGAAAACAGCATCTGCTGCCCCCATCAAAATCTTTGTATAGGTGTGACTTTTTGTATAGCCAAAAGTCGCCATGTTGCATAATCAATAATATATATAAGTCGTATGAGAGGGCTCAGCATATGAGTGCCAGTATGCCCAAACCGACTCCAAAAAAGCCACTACATATAAAATCAAGCTCAGAATGTTTAAGCCCTATTTGAGAGCCAGTAGGGGAATGGGGAAGGGAGCAATCATATTTTAGCACAGCAAGAAACAAAGGTTTGAGTATACCCAAACTGATGGCTCAGAAGGCAAATTCCACAGATAACAATGGAAGGCCAATGTGTAAGACCTCTACACTGCTGGCATCATTAAAAGCAGAGGGGATTTTGAATATGCCAAAACCAAATAGATAATAATGGAAATTCGGTTCCCTTTGTCCAACTATTCACTATCCAAACCACAAAGAACAAAGCACATACAGATTATTTGTTTTATTGTACTTGGGTATGTAAAAGAAATTATGAACCATGACCATCTATAGAGATTCACTCTAAAGGTACACATCGCCCAAACACAAAATCTCCCAAACATCTCCCACAACATCTATTTCTGTCATCATTTTAAATTGATTTGAGAAATACCAAACCACATTTGGATTTTTATTTAAGGGAATAAACAATTACGGTATCAAACTCATATTTGAGAGAAACAGAAATTTGATGATATTGTGTTCCTGACTAACGATGTAAACAGTTCCCTGAGGTGGTGATGTCATTGAGCGCATTTGATTTGTATGAAGAACTATAAAATTAGATGAACAAAAAAAACATTACAAGTCACATTCCTTTCATAAATATGTCTCATAAATAACGCATAAATATTCTCTAATTACTGTATGTATCCCCCATGCTCTGTCTGACCACTGAAGACCCTGCTACTACTTTAGTCTCTTTCAATTTCACTTTCAGTGACTTTCCATCTTTCTGTGTCTGCAATTGTTTTGTATAAGGACAGCAGGATGTCTTTCACCCATGACAAGCTGTTAAGAGCCCATCTGTTCTGTTAAAGAATTTTCTCATAGTGCTAGTGGCCTCTTTTTGCCACATTAAAACAAATACACACACTTCAAATTGAACCTAGTTATTACTAAGTGCTAAGAGATTTATAAAGCAATCTGTCATTTGAATTTTATTTCTAAACAGCATTTTATATTATAGTTTATGTGTAGTGTTGTTATTTAAATGTGTATCTCAGTATTCTTCTAATAAACTCTTCTTACTTACATACTAATTATATTAACATGCTCTGTCACAGTCTTCATCAACATAAGAACTTGAAAGTCACTTAAAGCAATGCGCAAGAATCTTTTCACCCAGACCTAAACACACTGGTCAACCTGGTCACTGTTACAGAAGGCTCCTGGCCTATTTTCCCCTTATTTTCACCCCAGTCATGCTGGAGTGATGCCATGCCCTGCTGGAAGGCATCACTGGGACCCCAACCTTTATTGTGTGTTAATTTTTCAAAGCTCACCAAAGTATCTTGTATTAACAAACTAAAATAATATATAATGTTTCTTAATAATTGCACTGCTCACAATAATTATGGGTTATTTCAAAATGAATAATCTGAAATATCTGATCCTGTCCATGCCCCGTTGCTGTCAGTGTGTTTTGGAAGTCTTGGGTGACCATACACACTACTGAACAGTCAATGTGTGGAGCAGTCATCCAGTTTAATATGCTTCTGTTCATCCACATGAATATGTCACTTGTTCCTCAATCGCCATAACTGAGTTTGCATCTCATTTACATGATCAAACAACTTCCTTTGACTTTTAATTAGCTTTTTGCTTGTTTAATGAAATAAAATAAAATGCTTCTTTTTCCATCACTTATTATTCATTTTAAAATATGCCCTATTTTTTTGAGCTGTGCATTAAGCAAAAAATTTAGCTTCTAAGTCTGCATATAACAGGAGCACACAATAAACAATATTAATGATGGCACCACTGGTGTACTTATTTGACACACTAATTTCAAAGAAGGTAAGTGGTTTGCTTGAATGTAGACCATTAGTGGCTGTTAATGAGCTAATCAAACTCAGCCATTGCCTTTTTGAAAAACATTTTTGCAAGCATCACTTTAATTGTAAATATTACATTATTTTTCCATAATTGTGCTAATAAAGCATAACCACCTGTTCTTTGTTTAGGGACGTATTCCCAGTGATTAATTATGCAGATTTAGAGTTTAATTTGTAAATACCCTTGGCTTAAGAATTAATGAAAGCCTTCTTCAAAAATGTATTCATTCATTTCTTCACTTTCTTATCCAATTAAGTAAAGTCGGGGCCTAGCCGGGGGGCATTGGGCCAAGGCAGGAACAACCCCAGACAGGCCACCAAGCCACTGTAGGCAAAAATGTCTTAAACATTTTCAGGTAGTGTCACCATGATCTGACTATTTTGCATTGGAAAGCACTTACAGAGTGAATGAATGTCATAATGAAAACATGGCAAAGCCATTTGACTATCTTGTTCATAAACAACGGTGTCTGGACTTTTTATTTTGATTACACGACACTTTCGCTGACATAAACAATAGCTTTTGAACTATCTGTTTTGAGTAAAGGTTGCAGCTAGGTTATGCAGTTTGTACTAATTGTTCTGAGAAATGCATTTACTGTTATGCAAATGTTATTGGTAATGTTGTGACTGAGAAAAAAATGTATTTGCAGGGCTTGTTCATAATTGTATATGGTTTTCTTAAAAACATTCTCAGACTAAATTTTTAAATTAGTGCTAATGCTTCTAAATTATTAGGTTTTTCTAATTGCAAGATTAGGATAATACACCAACTCATTATATTTTTACAATTTTTTACTAGGGATGCCAATAGTTCTGGATGGGACTATCACATGTTATGATTATAAACATAGTTAATCAATTACGTAATCTTAGACAAAACATTGTACTCAGGAGAGTCTTTGTATTGCAACTGTGGGTTAATCCGGAGAAAATGTAAAAATCAGAGTTTTGGGAGAAGAATTAGAAATTGAGTCATCACATGGTATTGTAAGTTTTATAAAAGAAATAGTATGTACAGTCGGTACGGAAAGTATTCAGATCCCTTTAAATTTTTCACTCCTTGTTTCCCAAGATGACTTATGGCTGTACTAGGTACTAAAAGGTGTCATCTAAACACTAAGCAAAGGGTCTGAATACCTATGTCCATGTAATATTTCAGTTTTTTTTTTAATTAATTTGCATGTCTGTTTTTTTCTGTTAGGTTGGGATGCTGAGTGTACATTAATGAGAAATAAAATGAACTTTTTTTATTTTAGCAAATGGCTGCAATGAAACAGAATGATCAAATTAAAGGGGTCTGAATACTTTCCATACCCACTGTAAATGTCTCTCAGAAAACACATTAAATTACCCCCTTGAAACATCTATGACAATAGGATATACTGCCCTTTGATTGTGATCTTTGGCAATGTACCATTGCCACTAAACCAAACTCTTTAAACTTCCTTTCAGATCCCAGGTTTCAGATTTGATTCTCTCTGTCACTCTAAGAGGCATGGCTATTCTAGGAATAGCACTCTGATTCACTCTCCCGACAATAATATCATTTTAACAATTATGTCTAGGAAAAGCTCAGCCCCAGCTGTACTCCTTGCAAAGAAGCACTGTATATTAGTTTCAGTCTGGATTAAAGCCTCACCATAGCTAAAAAATATCACCTGTCAAAGGAAAAATGGTTTGTGTCCTTGATCATGGGGGTACTTCATACTTGCAAAGAGTAGCTTTCTAGACAGCGCACCATAATATGCATTACAGTAACATTCATGGCCATGCTAATGATGCACATGAGCTGCAGTCCTTCTAATCTAAATTCGTAATGGCCTGAAAATAAATCACCTGAGCACAATGTAAGATTTAATGGTTATTTACTGACATGCATTAGATCAAAGAATCTTGTTATGACTTTCAGATGTGTAATGTTTAATTTCCACTGAAGAAAAGTTATTAAAAAACTATGAAGCTTGTCTTTATCATTTCTGTTAAGTCCATACAGTGCAAATGCTTGCTTATAAAATCCAAAATAGTCCTATAAACCACTTTATGCCCTGATTAATTATGCACTGTGTACATTGTAATCTAATTTAACAGACTAACCTGGACTAACAGACTAAACTGGAGTTTCAGTGTTCAATATAAACACTATGTACACTATGTGTGTAAGTTTGGTAAGAGGAATATAAACGTAGAGTAACATAATTTATGTGTATAAAGACTACCGTTTAGTAATGTGTTCAACTGGGAACAATAATGTAATTGTATAATACTTCTTCCTGGCATTGTTTGGACAATAAACCGTAGTTGAATTAGTATTCAGGCTTGTTATTTTCCTGTATAGAAAGATTGTGGTAAGCATATTAAGCTTCCTTGCCAGAAGCTGGTCTCAAAGACTGTATTCACAGTGGTTACTATTTACAATGCCCAAGTTTGGATGTGCCCCTGGGACTGTTACATTATGTGTGAGAGAATTGTGACCATATTCAATGGTCCAATCATGTCTCTGTATGTGGTTTGTGTAACTGTGTGAATTGTAGCTGGAAGTCTGACAAGGCAGAAACATACTGATCGTGTTTATGAATTAGAAAAGTAGACATAGAAAATTTTTTACACTCTAGCCATGAAATAAACTCCGGGGGAAATAGCACAACAAAGGATCATTTAGGCATAAGAGTAAAATAGAGAGAGCCTAAAGCAACCAAGTTGTCACACGTCAGAGAAGGTCTAAGCTAATGGAATTAATTAGCTTTCATAGAGTCAAAGGTTTTTATTCTATTGTTTATCCTTCCGGTTTAAAACACGCTCAGCAGATTAATGTTTTCATTAAAATGCAATTACTATTTTAAAAATTATGAACCCAAAATATAATCATAGCCTGATGTAGATTGTAATTATGAGTAAACGGCTGACAAACGCAAGAGGATTATTGGCCTTCAGTGTATCTGCTTAGACTCTAATTGTTGTTAGTTCTGTACTGACGCCTTAAACAAAACAATCTGCCACAATGTGATGTTTATCGAATTGGTTCAGGGAACAGCTGATGGCTTTACAAAAGCCTGAGTGACTGGACCATTGTCCAGTAATTTTCTTGTCCCTTTTTCAATAAAAGGAAGGCCTTTTCCAGCTTGCTGGTGACTGAAATTGAGCCTCATGCTTTAAGCAGTTTCAGTGGATTTAATTAACATGACAGTGCACAGACCTTGAAGGTATTGCATGATGTGAACTAAAAATATAAGGCTTATTGGAACAGCTTAAATTGGCTCTTATACTTACGAGGTTATGACTTATTGAGTTTATACTGTACTTATGGACATACGATGCAGCCTGTGAAGTTGACTGATGATAAATCAATTTGACATCCAACAAAGAGCAGCTTTTTCTATTTATATTCCAGCAAATATTAGTCATACAACTACATGGTGATTATAAATATTATAAACTACTACTGTATATGTAAATATGTTCTAGACAGTGTGCATTCCAGTTCGGGCTCAGGGTGTGCTACGACCTCTATAGTAGCACAAAACTGGGTAAGCACAGGGTACAAAAAACACAGACATGGGGAAAACATGCACAGTCCTTGCAGGCAGAGAGCAGGTGGACTTTTAAGGAGGCTCACTCTGTCATTGTGTTGCCTATGCATTTATGTGTAATTATACCCCATCATAAATCATTGAACCCAGCCACTGGTGCAAATGCCAGTGCACTTAGTACTGTTCCTAAGCCTGGGCAAATAGGGAGGGTTGCATGAGGAAATGCATCCATTATAAAACCTGTAAAATCAGATTGGCTGAAGCCCCGGTTGCCAGCAGCTACCACTTCATTTGTACTAGCAGTGTACCGGTGCAAACTTAGTTACTATTGGGTGAAGGAGGAGAAGCAGAAGGGTTTTCAGGAATGATGGTGGTGTTCAGAGCTACAGTAGATACATAGGCATATAGCTTATCAGCCACAGCATGACTTTATTGGGAAAAGTAGTGGGAGCTTGGCTGAGACTAGAGGTGATGATCCGTGGACAACAGTATGGTTTAATTCCAAGTAAGAGCACTACATATGCAATTGCCTTTAGATTCTTAATGAAGGAGTATAGACATGGCCAAAAGGAGATGCACTTCGTGTGTATGCAGCTTATAACAGGGTGCAGAGAAAGTAGTTGTCTGGGGTAGGATGGGATGGCAGATGACGATGGTAAAGCATATGCATGAGGACATTGTGACAGCAGGGCGGTGTGCAGGTGTGTGACTGTACTGGGCTATGGTGTTCACAGATGAGTGAGTCAACTGTAAAGGATGTAAGAGCAAGATGGAGTACATGGATGAGAAGAGGTGGTGAAGGTAGATGAGTTTACATACTGGGGATCAAGTGTTCAAAGTAATGGAGAGTGAAGTAGATACAGTAAATGAAGAGGAGGGTGCAGGTAGGGTGGAATGTGTGGAAAAGTTGGTAGGAGTGATTTGCCATAGAAGGTTGACTGCTAGAGTGAGAAGAAATTTTAAAAGGGTGTATTGATGCCAGATATGTTGCATGGCTTTAAGGCAATGACAAAAAGACAGAAGCTGAAGTTTGCAGAGTAAAATATATTGTCATTTTCATCAGGACAAACACTAATGGACAGTTTTGGGAGTGTATATAGGCAAGCATCTGGGAAGGACAGTTTGGAGAGACCATGAAAATAAGACGGTCTGGCCATGTGCCAAAGAGTGATTTGGGGAATATCAGGAAAAGGATGCTTAGGATGTTGCCAGCAGGCAGAAGGAAAAGAGGAGGTCCAAATGTTTATTGATGTGGTGAGGGAGAAAATGCAGGTGTTTGGTGTGACAATTGAAAGATGAAGAGAACATGAATAAATTGAGCCATCTGCTGTTGAGACTGAAAAAAGAAGACAATAAATAACTTTAAATGGCATTATTGGATAACTTTGTACTCCTTTACTCATATGAATTTTTTCTCAGACTTTTGTATTTTGTCACTGTATCTGCACTGTTTTGCCCCTGGTACAGTATTGCATACTGTAGAATATAAATATATTCCACCAAGCACAGTGGTAATTAGTCAAAAATATAGTCCATTACAAATTACTAACTACTTATTTTAAAAAGTGCTTTTATTGTCATTTCAACCATATACAGTGGTGTACAGTACACAGTCAAATGAAACAACATTCCTCCAGGACTAAAGTGCTACATAGCACAATAAACTACACAACATAAAGTGCATGCGTGCAGTAGCATGTGCAATAACGCAAGACAATTTACAATGAATACGTGAGACAATACAGTACTACGCAGGAAAAGGACATTAAACAATTTCATTAGACAATAAAATAAAAGGTAATGATTCGTTTATTGAATGCATCCTAAAAAAGTGACCATATTGCTTGTATCTTTACATTTAAGTTAAGCCCTATAATCCATATCTATCTGCACCAATTAGAAACATTAAATAGTGCTTTAAATTCAGCATGTAAAAACATTTATGTTAAAATTCAGATCATTGCTTGAAATAAATAAAAGTCAAAGCTATTAAAGTGTTGAGGAAATAAAACAAATATTCAAGAATGCAGTTATTTATTTTAATACAGCATTCAAGTCTAGTTATGTCTAAATGTCTAAATACTAATTTTCTAAACAAATATATTCAATGAAACTAAACTTGAGAACTAGCCTTGCAGTTAGCAGGCTTGCCTGGAAGCTGTTCCCATGGTAACTGAGCAGACCTTGGGCTTAGCTTCTGTTGTTAAACTAAAAATTAAAGATATTACCCTGGCTTGTTGATATAAGCCAGGCTTATTGAATTAGCTCAAATTTATGAAGCACCTCTATGGAATGTGACCTGAGGTGTAAACCTCTACTGAAACGTGCAACCTTTCAGTAATGGGTAAGGCTTATGAAATTTGTATAAGGTTTCTGTGTCTCGTGTCCAGCCCTAAATCTTATTACTGTGTTGTTCTCCTGCTAGGGTCTTTCACAATCATTTGCTCTTCTACAGTCGCATAGGCTGTCATTCGTGTTCTCCTTCCTCACCCTAACAGCAGTGGGATACTACTGGGATTTACAGTTATGGGCTGTTTTTTATTTCAGACTTTCAGTAATCCTACCTGTGTGTGTGTGTGTTAGTGTTTGTGTGTGTTTGTGTGTGTGTGGGCACGGCCTTCTAAATCACCACATTGCATTTAATCAGGCTTCTCGTTTTTCACGGAAGGAAGTCAGAGACTTTTTTTTGTAAATTTGATGACCTTCTCTTCATAATCTAGCAGCTGTCAATAAAATCTATATTATATCTGTGCTGCCTCAGGGTCTACAAACAGGAGGATCAAACAGTGTGTTTACATGCATACTAATAATTTAATTGTTGTTTTTGCAAATAGCTGATTATTCTGGCTGATTATTATTCCACAATAATTTCCTCAGAAAAAAGGTGTGTCAGGTCTTCCTGTTTATCAATCATCCTTACAGCACCAGTTCTGGCATGTACAGCTTTCACAAGTATCTTGAGCTTGTGGACGAACCAGCTTAAATTAGCATGAACTCTAATTGGCTGTGTAATTTATTTTGAGATTGTGGGTGCCTATTTTGACATTTTGCCTGTTTTTCCAAATACTTCTAAAGAGCTTGGTAGCTTAGTAACAACTTTTACCACTATGGGTCATTCTTCTTCCAAACTATTTTACTCTGTTTTTCTTTGCCCATAACATATTCTGTACACCCCAGGCTAACAACTGACAATACATTTTATGATATGATATGTGAGTTCTCTAATGTGTTCAAATGACTCTAACAAAATAAAAGTAGGTTTAACTCAATAATCTGGTTATTCGGCATGTACATACTGCTGTGAGATTTTGTTTCTCTGTCTCCACCACATAAAATCACTTGTCAGAAATCACAGGATCAAAATAGAAGTCACTCAAAGAACAACAGCATGATGTGCAATTTGCAATCCCAGAACCTCTCAAACTAATATTTACCTGTAAGTTTTCTTGAGAGCTTAGAAATGAATTATTAAGCAGTAACCTCAAATAACCTCAGTATACACGCACATATCAATTTATTAGGTACAACATTAGGTTTCTACACCCACTGTCCACTTTATCAGTTACACTTACTGCAGTATATGGACGTGTTTTGTAGATTGACATGACTAATGTGTCTGCCATGAATATAGAATTTGATGCTAATGCAATGTTGAATAAGCTAATAAGCAAACAAACCATAGTAGGCTATGGACATAGTTTAACCTGCCTGACAAAAACACGAATGCATTTCTGTTCTGGATATTCAAGAAACATTTCATAGTGGCCAAAGGAGATGTCAATGTCATTGTGTCTTCAATAAGGTCTGATTTTGCCTCTAGCATTCCCAGAGCACCTCCAGGTTACTGAAAAAGTTTTCAAAATATGATTCTCACTTTATGCAATTTCTTAAAATATGTTACAAATATGATTCTCACTTTATGCAATTTATTAAAATATGTTACATTTAATGGCATTTTTTCTATAATTTGTTTCTAAATAAATTACAAGAATCTTTTCTGACACTGTCCCAGAATGGTGACCATCATACTTACCAATGCAGCATGCTAGTGATCTGAAAACAAAACTTAACACTATCTTTACTGCCAGTATACAACAATTTCAAAAGCTGAATACCTTTTGAATCATTTAAATCTACATCTGTTATTTATCAGATGCCCTTATCCAGAGAAACTTAAAACTGATACTGTCTTACAATCCAAGCAATGGTGGGTTGAGGGCAGGACAAAGCAGTGACAGTGAACTTGACAGAGGTGGGATATGAATACTGGAATTTCTGGTTTCTATTTCTGGTCTCCAAGTCACCTGTTTCAGCACAAAAAGCTATGTTATCGTTTAAGATGTATTTTAAGCTTGTATGTTAGTATGAAATTTATATGAAACATTGCCAAAATGTAAACAACATGAAAATATTTTTGAAAAGCTATAAAATTTTGACTACATCACTAGAAAATATGAGTAAACATTTTTAGCTAAAGTCAGTATTTAAACATTGTAATGTGTGGATGGCTGCATCCAGGCAAAGTCAGCGGACAGAACAAAGGATGGATGAGGACAACAAAAAACACCACACACAGGGCTTACAAAGAATAACCCAGCATGCAAACAATACATACCTGACACAAAAAAAGAAAATCAGCTTCAAAACCACATGCATGGAATTTCACACACACACGCATGCACTTGTATAGAGTGGCTCAGTTGGCGAAAACATGTGGTTCTAATGCTAAGGCTTTCTGATTTGATCTCCGCCTCTGGCAGTAAGAGGTCTATTGGTTCACTGTCACCTTTAAGTCCAGTTCTTGGCTGAACAATGCCGCATAAAGTCCAGGAGTGTGTGTCTTGCACATGTGATGGTGCATTACTGGCTCGTTTTAAGTTTGGATTGTGGCACTTGTATCTATCACAATACCTTGTAATCGCTGGTAACCATAGTTTAGTGTGACTCTTTTTTGGTGTGTGTGTGTGTGTGTGTGTGTGTGTGTGTGTGTGTGTACATGTGCACTTTACAATGTGCAATTTAATATACAGTGGGTACGGAAAGTATTCGGACCCCTTTACATTTTTTACTCTTTGTTTAATTGCAGCCATTTGCTAAAATCAAAAAAGTTAATTTTATATCTCATTAATGTACACTTAGCATCCCAACATGACAAAAAACAGACATGTAGAATTTTTTGTAAATTTATTAAAAAAGAAAAACTGAAATATCACATGGTCATAAGTATTCA
>JAUZSU010177986.1:0-12727 GCA_034780255.1 Parotocinclus maculicauda | reverse complement strand
TGCTCTGAATATATATATATATATATATATATATATATATATATATAGGTATATACAAAATATAATCTGGCAATTTCCCAAAATGTCCGGGATTCCATTCGCCATTTATATGGGTTTTCGCAATGATTGGACTTTGTCTTGCATGCCGGCATTGGTCAGTCATATTTACACCTAACACCCTCACACGTGAGCAGTCAATCACTAATGCAAATTCACTAAAGAGGAACAGAAAACATTCTGATGTTTTTGTTTTAGTCGGGGTGCTTGGGAAGCACAACGCGTGACATGCAAAGCTGGCACGTACGAGTTAGTGTCAAATAAAGGTGCTAACAACATAGAAGCCCACAGGCTCAGCAAAACAAAACTGCAGCAAAAGGAGAGAGCACCTCAGGTTAATTAATGGACTATTTTGTGAGACCGGGGAAAAATGAAAATGCTGTGTCTGCTGCAGAGGGAGTTGTTGCATTACACACCACAAAACATTACAAGAGCTACTAATCAATAGACTGAACATCTGCCTTAAAAAGGCCTTGTTACAAAAAGAATGGTGGTGTGCAAAGTAAACTAAGTGAAGTTAAAAGAATACCTAGAAATCAAAGGGATTTTTTTTTCCCAAAATGTACTGCATATACAGGTGACAACAGGCAATGCAATGTTTTTTTTTTAATTGGTTTGCTTGTTTTTATTGGTGGTGCTTGGCAGGTATCGACATGAAAAAGGAAATAATTTTTTGGTGAACTTAAAAATTTAAAGTAGTCATTACAGAGCAAGGCTTTGACCAGTGTGGGCTGCCAAGCACAGGTCTTAAACAACAGTGTCCACGGCACTCTAGTGCAGATACACTAGATGTTGATATATATGTTGATATTAAAAACATCATCTTTAAAATATAGTACTTTTACATCTACACTGTGAGTACAGAGTATCTGAAGGAGTACTGTGAATTTGTTGGTATTCCATACATACGGCAAGTCTTTTTTTTTTTTCACAGCAAGACACGATGGCTGTCATTATTCCCAGGTATTGAGAGGCTGCTACAGATGTTCCCAGCCTTGACAGCACTCTTCTTGTCACTGGAAAATTCACCTTTTTGGAAGAAGAGTTCAGTGAGATTTGTATTTCAAACACACATTCATGCGATTGAAAAGGAGAAAAATTTTATTTTAGAAATGAGAAACATTTTGAAAGTCCATTGGACAAAGAAAGGTCCATTGGTCTTTGAAAGGCCAACAGCTTCATGTTCCTTAAAGTCAAGGAACTATTGCAACAGAAGCACAAGGCTGGTCATGGTAAGAGGTGTGACCATTTGATTTCTCAAGTACAAGGTCTTTACAGTTCAACCTGGAGTATCTGGAGAAATAGATGGCACCCATGGAGGAGTTCTCTTCTTTCATGTGGATGAATCTAAGTATGACACCTGACTGGAATTACATTACATACAGAAGCCTGTAATAAACACTTGGGAGAAAAGGTGTTCCAGTTGATGATGCAAAATACTTTGATCAGGTCCCCAACCTGAAAAGAAAATCATAAAAAGGTGTAATGGTGATGAAAAGTTTAGTAATCTGCTAGAACATGAGAAGAGGAGCAACACTGCTCACAAAACACACTGCTCACTAAAATTAGGGAATGTTTTATTGGGGAGATTTTGAAATATCCCCTAATTTTTGTGAAAAGTATATTTTGAAAGGTCCAAAAGCACTTTATTCAGACCTACTGAAGATACCTGCATAGTTTTTCTTTGCCATTCGTTCTCACAATGCAAATGTTGTTTGGCTGATGTTAAGATAGTAGATAAAGAAAAGGAATCATTTGTCTGTTGGGTCACTGAAGGGGCTTCTTTGTACACAAAAATTCAGACATGTCTTGCAAGGACTTTCATACCTACTTGATTAGTAATTAAGGACTTTTTGGGAAAGATTAGATATTTTTCAGGAAAGTATATCCGAGTACACCAGGAAGACTGAAGTGTCTGGTGAAATAGTGGACTTTTAATGACAGGCTGGCATTAAATCGCACTTTAATATATGGTAATGAAAAAGAATGTGTTATGTAAAAGGTGTTAATATCTGAACATGATTAGTTATTTGTTATTGTTTAGGGCTAAACATTGTTGTCTTGTTAAAGAGTTGTTTACATGTTAAAGTTACAGTAACATTATTACATGGTAATGGGTGAATGCCAACATAATGCCAATAATTACTTGAAATGTAATTTTTCTTTTCTTTTCTCCTTTGCTTGATTGTTCTTTTTGAAATGGTCTTACTTTCTAAGATTTAAAATTTTGCTGACAATTTCCAAAGGCTTTTTCCTGTCTAGAGAACTGTAAATTTTAACAGGTGTCATCTCTGCTTGAAGAAGTTTTTGACCTTTTAGATCCTTTCTTTTTGGCAACATAACCTGTTATTTCAAAGCATCAATCTATTCCTATTCTCTTAACAGCTGATAGTGAAATAAGGACTTGTTGTACCTTTAGGGTCTTGTACAGTTTTCCTGAAACAGATCAGATATGTGGTTTAGGGCAGCAATGCCAGGATCATATTTTGCTTTTTTTGTGGAGCATAATTTCTCACACATTTATTTGGTTCTCAAAAGGCTGCAAATGGTGGCACGGGTCTAGGGGGTGCATTTTTTTACTTCCTGCAAATGTACAACAATTGTAACATTTAAAACTAGATAACCTAGATAAAGTATTTTCTGACCACGGTGGAAGCATAACACTGCATATTACCCAATAAGTGCCATGTCCACTTAATAACCTAAATTACTGAATAAACGATTGCAGTAACGAGGATCATTAGGATGTTTTTACTACACAACTCCAGACAGGTCTAAATCACAAATGTAAATTGAGACAGCAGTAATTATTACAGGGACGGTATTGATTCTCAAAAAGGCAAAACAATTGGGCAGGCAAATATTTTAAAGGACTTGCAATAAATTATTTAAAGTTTTGGGAAAGAAAATCTATTTTCTTTGCAGTGATAGGCTATGGCACATGGTAGCAATTCCCATAAAGTGTTATGTGGTTTAGAATCCTTGGTTTAACAATATAGCAATCTCCTGGTATTCTAGGGGCCAACCAGTGTCCATTTGTGACACACAATTCAATACATGTAGCAAGCAATTCAAATAAGCATTTGTTGCTCCTGTCTGTGTGTTCAACCAAGATATACTGGGGTTATTTGTCACTAGCCACTGGAGACAACAACACAGGGTGTTAAGTAATTGAGTAGTAGAAATGATAAAGTCAGTGTAGAATAGACCAGTATTGACAGATGTATTTAGAAATGTCACTGGTGCGAACCCAATGTCTTTTCAAAATGTGGATATTATTGTGAGGTGAGCATGGAATCAAGACAATGTTGACCTGTGATGCCAATGTTTAATCCATGAAGTTTGTATTAGCTGAGGCATAATAAATAAAGTCTAAAAAGTTGTATTGAATGCCCAATATAGTTAGATGGGCATGGTGTACTTTCTTTTAATTAAATAAGCAACTTGGCTAAATGAATTTTAGTGCATTATAGATGTATGCCTAGCAGTCAATGAGCTCTCACCAAGAGGTACACTACACAAAAGTAGTCTATTTATAGGGTAGTGAGGGAAGTAAAAAAAAACATTTCAAATCAGGGGCAGCATGGTGGCTAGCACCACAGCCTCACAGCTAAAGGTTCTGGGTTCAATTCCAAGGTGAAGTAACCTGGAGTCCTTTCTGTGTGAAGTCTCCCCGTGTCTGCGTGGGTTTACTCCGAATGAATGTCTAGCAATACCTCCCAAACTGTTTATTTCTCCCACAATGTTCATGGCTACAGTCTTGTTTAACACAGCAAAATAAAATAAATATATAAAAAACTTAAGTTGATAATGGCTGAAAATGAAAGTAAAATGAAAGTAGCCTAATTCTATTTGTGCTGTATAGAGAAATAAAACAGTCATATACTGCTCACAAAACTACGGAGATACTTTAAAATGAAATGGTCCCAAAAATATCCCCTAGTTTTTGCGAGCAGTGTAGTTTTATCCTCGCAAGAACACAGTTATCCATTTTGGAACAATTTAAACTCTGATGGAGTGCAAGTAGCAAGGCCAGGCATTAAATATAAATGTTTTCATTGTGCAAAAGCTTTGCATTTTACAGAACAAATACGTAATATTATACAATTCTACATCATACATTAAAGTTCATAATTAAAATGACTATTAAAAAATAGAACTATTACTTACTAAAAACAAATACAATTAACACCGCTTGCTAAATCACATTTACATAATCTGCATTTACATAACCTGTATGTCAAGTGTGTCATTTTGTTTATTGTCATAAAGCTTAGAGTTCATAATTCAGTTCATGTTTTAAAGCATAAACATATTCACTAAACATATTCATAAAACGAAGGTTAATGGCGTGTACCCTGTTGCTTTGCTCCAAGGTCACACCTCCATTTTTTCTTATCAACCTGATGTATAATCCTCTTTCTTAGCGCATGCTGCAGAGTGTGTAACTGTGAGCAGTGTTGTATCATTTTGTCAGTCATAAGAAGCTACAAATAATGAAATAAATGATGCCAATATTCTCCTTTGGCCGTTTTAGCCATTTGGTTAGAAGCAACATTTGGATTAAACTACAAAAATCATCAATTTTATTACTTGCTAGTTTGTCTCTCCAAAATAAACCAAACCAATACAGCCAGCAGCCCTGGCAATTTTTTTTCTGTTGATTCAAGCTGACTTCTGGATGCCTTTGAATTCTGTCTTATCATCTCACAGCAGCTGTTTTGAATTTTCAGCTAACAAAAGGCATAGCAAAAAATTTCTGGAATGGGTCAGTCTGAAGGTGAAGGTAGCATCAGATTGCAAGATGACAAAGTTTTGAGCGAGTGTCCTATCTGTGACAGCCCTTCATCCTGAATCCAAGCATTCAGATTAAACAGTGAATGCAGTCAGTCAATGTCACAGCAGTTCTGTTATAACCTATTAAGCCACGTTTGCTAAAATGTACATAGCACATTATGTGCGAGTTTGAAATTAAACATAGAAGAACAAAAAGTATCCAGACATATATTATCTATTTTGACATACTAGTGAAACCAACATATGAGATTCCTAAGTTGGTGCCAAGACTAAAAAGGTTCTCAATGAAGACTTTTGTGAGAACTATGTTTTTTTAACATGTTTTCATCTGGTCTGCTCCAGTTTGTGATGAATGTACTGCGTTTGTATGTGTTGTGTAATGTATGTGTTTGTGATACTGTATATATCGTGGTGTAACTAGGTTGGGGACAGTGGTAGCCTAACAGTTAAGGTACTTGACCCTGGACCTTATCTTCCAGGGTTCAAATCTCACCTCTGCCAAGCTGCCACAGTTGGGTCCTTAAGCAGGGGCCCTTAACTCACCACTGCTTGAATTGTTAGACTGTATCAGTTGTAAGTCGCTCTGGATAAGGGCTTCTGATAATTGCCCTAAAGGTTAAACACTTACATTAAACATGGTCCAAACCATTCAAATAACTTTTTAATAAATTATTAAACAATGTATTGAAAGTAAAAAACAAAAACGATTATTGCAATATCACGACTTTTCTTCACTACATTTTGCAGAGCTCATCACTCCCATCACTTGACTCCCTAAGTAACACTCTGCTAAGTTCTTAGCAGGAGAGAGATATTGCATATTGATTGCCCAAAAAAGATCTGAAGTTTAAAAATCAGAATATCTTATGTTGATTATGATTTATGTTGGCTATCAGATTCTCATTGTAAATTCATATCTTAAGTTGAGAAAAAATGAGGAGTATCTGCATTGGTGAACAGACTAACAAGTAGGAAAGTTCACAAGTATAAGCAGATCTTGTGTTTGGCAACTTTGAGAAAATGCCACAGTCCACATACTAAGGAATTCAAATTAGAACGCAGATATTTCATGAGTCTAGATATAGAACATGTCTTGACAACTTCAGCCATCCGTGGCAGGTGCATTGCAGGTGCGTGGGATGATCTTCCATTCATCCAGTGAGATGGCCAGCTTATTAACATGCACTGGCTCAAGTGAAAATTATTGAGCTGTCAAATGGCAGATATATAGTTAATACCAACCTTCAGGTACTGATTAAATCTAGAAAACTTTGACCTACATAAGACAGTTGATGTCAGACGTACAGTGTTTATATTCATACCTACATGTGATATCCTACTAGATAATCTCCAATACAGTATCTCTATAAACCAGTATATCTCTCTATAGAGAGAGAAAGAGATACTATTTTAGCCATAGAACTTGCAGAACGTTTGGGTGGCATCGTAGGGCTTGAATGAATTCAGTCTATAATTAAACTTTTACAAACAGCAAACACAAAACCGCAGATAAAAACTTGTCATGTCGGCAAGTAGTGACTCAGGCGGCCGATGCTCTAGTGTTACTTCTCGTTTTTGGTGAGTATTCATCCGCTGAGTAAATACGCTATTTACTGTAAATCGTAATATTTTATGATTTATAACATTCCTTTATTGTTAGAATAAAAATTTTAAATATATCTGTATAAATTGTGTTTTTTCCGCAATATATTATTTTCATAAATATTTTTTGAAAAACCGCAATGCATCGAGTCTGCAAAAGGTAAACCGAGAAGTGGCGAGGGAACACACACACACACACACACACACACACACACACTGCAATAGAGCATTATGTATATTTATATTCTGTTTATTATTACTTATTTAAGCTTTGGGGGCCAATGCACTTCATGTAGTCCATGTTTTTTTCTACATACTTATACATAGGACCCTCACATTCTCAGCATTTACATGAAAGGCAGTTTGTAAAAGCATTTTCGCATTTTGGATAAAAAAAAATAAAAAGTTAACCCACCCTTGTCAGTGAATATCACACCAGTGACATGACTAGTATTTTTTCATTTTATTATTATAAAGGTTGTGTTATATAATCCATGACTGTAGAAATGCTTTGACACTTCAGAATGAGCCACACTGATTTATTGCTTGCTAAAATGGACATCTCAGAAAACTTAATTAAAATGTTGAAGTTTAGAATGTGGCCATATTCTGAACAATGAATGCTGGTTTTGATGCAAGACGGTTCAATGGTTAAATCCCAGGGTGGAGAATGTCCTGCCCTCTCCGGGTACTCCGGATTTCTCCCACAGTCCAAACACATGCATGTTATGTGTGAACTACGATGGACTGGCGCCTCGTCCAAAAATGTTCCTGCCCCCGTGCCCAGAGTTGGCCTGACCAGCTGGCCTGCTACCCCATGTGGATTAAGCAGAAGATAATGGAAGAATAGATGAATGGATAATATTATAGATCATGTGTATAAGTTACTTTCAGATACAAAATATTATTAAACATATAGAATTATATAAATGCACAACTTTTTAAAAAAAGAAACCCTTCAGAATGACAATTAAAACTCCATCAGCAATAAATATTCACTCAAAATGTATTTGCATCCAAGGTCTTTGGCAAGAATCCTTTAATCGTGGCAATTTCCACAGAAACAATTGCAATTTGGCTTCTGAAATGTGGCTGGGCCTTAAGACAAATTCTCTCTGGGCAACTGTTTATTCTTTCATTTAACCTGACAAATATGTGCCTCAGTGTGACTGGCAATCTCCTTGTTTGCAGAAGCTTTCTCATTCTGATTTCTCTCAGAGAAAGACATTCCTCAACTTCTATAGACAAACCACCAAAGTGCCTTGTCCTTGGCACTGCCTTGTTGGCACCAACTTCATCATGGTCTGCCAGTGCTACCCATGTTTTCGACAGAGACATACACAGCTTTCAGAAAGGCTAAACAGACTCAGGCTTTCCATTACAGGCATTGATTCATGGCTGATGATTCTGTACCACTCTGATATCACGAGGATTTGCCAACTAGTTGGCAGCTGAAGCTGTGTCTTTATATCCTGCAACAAATGAGAGGAACCCGTTCCAGTCTGTAGCTCACTGTTAGCAGAAAACTGAGAGAAGACGGAATATGTCAAACAAGAATTTATACAATGCTTGGCTTCCTGGAAAATACTGATGCCATGGAACAAATCATTACATGTTGCACAACAAATATGTGGAGCCAGGCTTTTTAATTGGTCACTAATATAACATATAAAGTACAGCACATGGGCTTTCTTAATGAATGCTATCATGTTGTGTCTTTAAGCTTTTAAATGTTTAAGTCTTTAAGTGTACACCCCCACAGATGTAACAGTATGCATCTTAGATGTTGAAATGAAATGAAAACCCATATATGCTGTATTAATAATTCCTGATTACAGTAGATCATCTTAAATAATAAATGCAATTACCATGTTATTTCCCTATATAACATGCATTAACATGCTGCTGTGGCCTTTCTGTCTAACCTGACTAAGCACAACTAAGACATTAGAAATATGATGGGGAATTGCTAAAAAAAGATTATATTTGAAAACCAGTACGTTATAGAAGAATGCCATGGTTATTTTTGTGATCTGCAGTCCAATATCCAAACAATACAAAAGTTTTCAGGAAGCATGTCAAAGGTTTAAGGTTGTCCAGTGTCAGATTTGTTCAAAGTTTTAAGAACAATCAATGTGTGTAGGCTACCTTAATACATAGACTATAGGGGTGTGCTACACAATTAATTTTTTTTTTTTTTTTTTTTTTTATAAATTGTACAAGATCTTCTAGATCAAGAATGTATTCCCTCTTTCTCCCTGAACCTGAGTGAGTTTATTTAGCAGACACTTCAAAAGTGATACATTTTGACTGTTAACAATTCCTAATACTGTTAAGCAATTCCAAAACAGATAAGAAAACTGAAATGTTTGACTTTCACAATAATGTTATATTATATATATATATATTTACATTTACATTATTTAGCAGACGCTCTTATCCAAAGCGACTTACAATTCATACAGTCTTACAATCCAAGCAATTGTGGGTTAAGGGCTTTGCTCAGGGGTTATGCTAATATAAATACACAGATTTGCTGGAATGCACAACATGATTTGCTTGATATTTGGCTTTGGCTATTTGTCAGTCAGTGTAACACACAAAGATATTTTGTTTGGACTGGTCTAACCTCAGTGACTGTAAGTTGTTTCCCAGTCCAGGAACTCTTGAGCCATCACAAACTCACACACCACTACAGTGCCACAGTAACTGCTGTGCTTTGAATGATCCTCTGCCTAAATAACTGGTCAGTGATGTCTCTTAATTCATTTATGGTGAAGTCGCTAATAACACATACAGAGTAACAGGTGAGTACTAGTCATTTTATTAGTCACACCTTTTTTGTTTCTTAGCAGATTGTCCATTTGTGTCTGTACCACTTACCAATCACACAGAGGCACTTTGTAGGTCTACAATTACAGTCTCTACACCCAACTCTAGATCTGTTTCTCTGCGTACTTTGTTAGTCCACTTTATTCTGCTCTCTAGTAGTCAGGACCAGCACAGATCAGGTGGATCATTCTGAGCACTGCAATGACACTGACGTGCTGGTACAACTGGATCAGACATAGCAGAAGGGATTTAATAAGCTCGCACTTTATTATATGCGTCCATTTGTCCAATGGCAACTACAAGGTGCCCCTATATGGTATGTGGTACAGATAAAATTATTGTTTGTCTATAGAGAGCCTATGCCTGTATGTTTCATAATACAAACCTAGCCTAGTTGGCAAGATTGGAAAGGAAAGTTCCCTTAATTTTGTATGGAAGGAACACTGGAAGGACCAAGACTAAAATAGGGACTCCAACCTCTTTGGGCAGCCTGTGTTTTATGTGTGAGGATTAAATGAATTTATCTAATTAATAAGTTTAATGGAATAAGTTTTAATAAATAGAAGTTAAATAAGAATGAGACTCCTTATTTCAAATGTAATAATTAATATAAAATGTAGACTAAAAAGAGATGTAATTATGAAAAGTGTAGTAATATATACATCTTTTTATATACACTGCTCACAAAAATTATATACCTCAAAATGAAATATCCTATCATGAAACATGGACAGCACAGTGGCTCAGTAAGTAGCACTGCTTGCCTCATAAACAAAAAGGTCCCAGGTTCAATCCCAGGGTGGAGTGGCTTGGGTCCTTTCTGTGTGGAGTTTGCATGTCCTCCCCGTGTCTGCGTGGGTTTACTCCAGGTACTCTGGTTTCCTCCCACAGTCCAAAGACATGCGTGCTAGGTTAATTGGCCTCTCCAAATTGTCATTGACTTGCGTATGCAAAACACCCCAGCCGTGTAACTGGAAACAGCTGCACGCCGGTCCCAAGCCTGGACAAATGTGGAGGGGTGGAGAAAGCAATGGAAAATTACTCCACTATCCTGCCGAAATACTTCATGGATCACATCGATGAAGGACAGAAATGTGTGAAGATCGATGGTCCATCAAGTGACCGAGAGTCGGCTGTGACTGTACGGTTAATCCCATCCCATAAAATAAATGCGGTATTTTACTCTGACCCACCACTCACACCAACCGAATACAAGACTACAGGAACACCATTAGACTAACCTAGTTATGTGTGCCAACTCATATATGATTTACAGAGCTATCAATAGATTTTCTAATCTTATCACAAGCCACGTTTTCCTTTTAAATCACATAAGCTCACATAAAAACAAGCTAAACCGCTAGAAGGCTGCATGATGTCGGTAATAAAGAAATATCATTTGAAAAGGTTGAACTAAATAATAGATGAAGTCGAATATGAACGAGTTAAAAAGCCGCGGCTGTTTTCACCTGAGACGTCTTGTCGCCGCACTCTGTCTTACAGTGGCACAGAGGAAAATTCCATAACATTAGCATTATGTAATGGCCACAGTTTATTTCATTATGACCTCCCTAACCGTGTGTGCTCGTTTAATGCATTTCAGGCCGCTTGGGTTAGGTGAAAGCTTCAGAAATGATGTAATGCCCAAATACAGTACCCAAACTATATAATGTAAATTCTGTATTAGAGCTATTATGCAATAAAAAAAAAGTTGCTAGGCAACCGCTAAAGAATCTGTGCGTATGCTAATGTGTTTATTTGATTAGTGTGGGACAACAAAATCAAACTAGCACCGATTCAGGCACAACACACACGGGTATCAGTTGCATCCCAGTGTCAATTTCAAGCTAAGTAATCGAATAAGCTCGATGATGTAATCAGCTCCGCAGAACACTGTTAATTTAGTGTTTATAAATAAACCCATTGAACTAACGAACTAACACAAAGCTTAATAAACGTGATTTAACAGCTTGCAACAGTAACTGTCCTAAACAAAAGAGTAACATATCTTTCCTTCAAGATAAATTTTTTTTTCCATTTTCATCCATGCAGTTTTTAAGAAGACAACGCAAAGCAAGGCAAACCACAAAATGTTAGGATTGAAATGTGGAAATCTGTTCCATTATTATTTCTTTTTTCATTACTAAGCCCAAATTGTCCTGCCCCAACTTTTTTGGAATGTCTTGCAGACCTGAAATGCAAGCATGGATGTTTATTAACAAGCAAAATAACCTTAAGCGGACACCAAAATCCCAAATCTTTATTGTCTATCATGGAAAAAAAACCTATGTAAATGTTAAAATGTAAAAATACGCTGATTTTCTTTATTAGCATTTTCCCATTTTTCTGATTTGGTGTTGTATTTATACACATGGCCACAACTCCTCACAGCTTCACATGCACTTCTAAAACCAGTCAATTTAAAGAGACAACTCATCTCCCAGCATGGGTTTTTGGGATGTGGAAGGAAACACACTGAGATACAAGGATCAAACTCAGGAACAACCCCATGATCAAACCCAGGATCAGGCCAGGATCAAAGAGAGTCTCCTAGAGCCATGAAGCACTATGACCACCTACTGTGCCACAAGTAATGATACCTTAAGGGCTCTTGTACATAGCTGTAGCATCACTGGCACGAACATTAGCTCTGCTACAGGCAGGTCCACATTATACCCAACATCTGCTATTCCACTGTCAATCAATACAAATACCTTACACTGCCAGATGTTGCTGCAAGATGTGTTACCCTGGTTGTGGTTCCTTTCACTGGCCCTGCCTGATAAGACTTTGGTTCCTGACCCTGATTATACCTTTGGTCTGGATTCCTCACAGGCTTTCTTCAGTACGCAACGTCACCATTTTCAAATCGATTTATCTGAACCAGATATCTCTATGGCTGCTTATAGATTTTGGGAGAAATGTACATTTTAAAACACATCCCCAATTCCAATGAAGTTGGGACGTTTTGTAAAACATAAAAACAGAAGACGATGATTTCTAAATCCTTTTCAACCCATATTTATTACGCAAGAATTCCACCTACAAAGCTTCAACAATTAGTGTGCTCAGTTCCTAATCTCTTATCGAGTGTTGTTAAAAGGAAAGGTGATGTAATACAGTGATCAACACACCCCGGTCCCAATTTCTTTGGCATCAATTTCAAAACAAGTGAATATTTGCAAAAACAATTAAGTTTATTCGTTTGAACATTACATATATTGTCTTTGTAGTATATTCTATTGGATACTCAAAAGGTTGAAAAGGATTTGCAAATCATCGTGTTTTGTTTTTATTTCGGTTTTACACAACGTCCCGACTTCATTGGAATTGTGTTTGTAGACATAATACATTTAAACGCCTATTATATAATGTTAATTATGATTATTGCCCAAAAGAGGATGGGTTTCCCTTCTGAGTCCGGTTCCTCTCAAGGTTT
>JAUZSU010177975.1:0-12728 GCA_034780255.1 Parotocinclus maculicauda | reverse complement strand
TTTTCGGGTAGTGATGCCAGAGACGAAGAGTTTCTTTACAGATATTACATACTGTACACGTTCTTTGGTCCGATTAAACGGAATTTTGGTCCAAATAAGCGAATAACATTTCATGTATATAATAGGATTTGTTTCTGTACTTTAGGATTTGGTCCAAATAAGCGGCTGGTCCCATTAACTTTTAACCAAACGATATTTTTCCTTCACCGTAAACGTTCAGGTCTGGGTATGAAGGGGGCGTCGCGTTTACCAAACGGTACCCTGTACGTGGTGGAGCCTGGATATTTAGGTTTGTCTTTTTGTTTTTAATTGGTGAAAATGTTTGATCTACGTCACTGCTGATCGTTTGGCCCGATCTTTAAATAAGTACTAAATAAATAGTGCTCCTTTAATAATGAATAAACTGAATAAACCTTTTAATCGGAGCCTGCCCTCATTTCTGTGGCAAAACCAGGCGGACCAATCAGAGCTCGGTTGCCGGGCAGAACAGAGCTTATAGGATCTAAAAACATGGATTTTAGAGAAAATCTGTTTTTTAAAGAAGCTGAAAAGCTGGAGAATGATAAAGATAAAACTCCCAGTGACTGGAGTCAGAGTCACCAAAACACAATGTGTTTATAATGCAGAAAAAATAAAAGTACCACACTGAGCAGAGGGTTAATTAATAAATTTGTTAAAAAATAAAGGGAAATCTGTGTTTGTAGTTTTTAAGATCAGTCCCGGTGAGCTCTGGGTTCTGGAGACCGGGAGAATCTACGAGATTTCTATCGAGGTGTTTGACAAGTCGAGTAACAAGATTTATCTATCAGATGTAAGAAGCGCACACACACACACACACACACACGGCTACTCTGTATCGGCTTGGCGTTTTTAAATCTCTTCTCCTGTGCCAGAACGTCCGGATCGAAGCCGCCTTCCTTCAGGAGTTCTTCCAGGTCCTGGAGTCGTCCCTGAACGGCTCGTACCACCGCGTGAAAGCCGTCAAGAACGGGCAGACCGTAATCGAGGGCACCCTGAAGTCTGTGGTGGACCAGGTGGGTGTGTCGGGACGCCCGGCTCCGGGATGTGAACGTTTGGGGGTTTTATGAAGCGGGTCTTGTTTCTTTTAGGCGGGAACCGCTCACGAGCTGGCCGTCCCCGTCAGGAACGAGCAGGACGTGGAAATCTACGACCCCATCGTCCTCACGCCCTCCATCCTCACGTTTCCGTGGCAACCCAAAGAGGGAGCTTATCAGTACACCATCAAGGTGAGTCCGGTGCTTAATTAGTCTGGAGCCGTGTTCATTAATCAGAGGAAATCGCTTTAATTGATTGGTCGGGCGGTTGGGTGAGGCAGGCCGGCGGCGGGAGCGGGAACTTCAGCTGGTCTTCGTCGAACGCCGACGTGGCCACCGTGACGGTGAAGGGGGTGATGACGACGGTGCGAGAGATCGGCGTGAGCACCGTGTACGCACACGACCTGCGGAACCCCCTGCATTACGGAGACATGAAGGTGAGAACTGGATCCGGTTCCTCATCGATCAGTGTTTGTTCAGTGCCTGGGTAGTATTTGTTACTTTTAGTTTTAGTATTTGACTGTTAGTCAGTATTCAATCTGTACTTTTAAGTTTGTTATTCGATATGTACGTTTAGTATGGTATTTGATCTCTAGTTTGTTAGTATTCGTTCTGCACTGTTGTCTGTAGTTTGTTGGTATTCAGTTTGCACTCTGTTGGTATTTGATCTGTACATTTAGTATTTAATCTCTACTTTTAGTTTGTTGGTATTCGATCTGTCGTTTTAGTTGGTTGTTATTTTATCTGCACTTAGTTTTAGTATTCGTTCTGCCCACTTGGTGTTTTGTACTTTGTTGGTATTTAATCTGTACTTTTAGTATTTAATCTCTACTTTAGTTTGTTAGTATTCAATCTGTCGTTTTAGTTGGTTGGTATTTGATCTGCTTAGTTTTGGTGTTTGTTCTGCCCTCAGTGTTGTATCTGTTGGTATTCGATCTGTACTTTTATTATTTAATCTTTACTATTACTTTGTTGGTATTCAATCTTACGCTTTAGTTTGTTGGTATTTAATCCGCACTTAGTTTTATTATTCGTTCTGCCCACTTGGTGTTTTGTACTTTGTTGGTATTCAGTCTGTACTATTGGTATTTGATTAGTACATTGATAGTATTGTATCTGTACTTTGTTAGTGTTGGTATTCAATCTGTACTTTTAGTATTTAATCTCTACTTTAATTTGTTAGTATCTTAGTAAAATCTGTCGTTTTAGTTGGTTGGTATTTTATCTGCACTTAGTTTTAGTATTCGTTCTGCCCACTTGTTGTTTGTTGGTATTTAGTCTGTAGTTTTTGTATTTGATCAGTACATTAATAGTATTGTATCTGTACTTTTAGTGTTGATGTTCAGTTTGCACTGTTAGTTTGGTATTCGATTTGTACTTTTAGTATTTAATCTTTACTATTACTATTCAATCTTGCGCTTTAGTTTGTTGGTATTTAATCCGCACTTAGTTTTATTATTCGTTCTGCACTCTGTGTTTTGTACTTTGTTGGTATTCAGTCTGTACCTTTGGTATTTGATTAGTACATTGATAGTATTGTATCTGTACTTTGTTTAAATATTCAATTTGCACTCGATATTCGATATGTCGTTTTTAGTTTGTTGGTATTTAGTCTGTAGTTTTTGTATTTGATTAGTACATTGATAGTATTGTATCTGTACTTTGTTAGTGTTGGTGTTCAATTTGTACTTTTAGTATTTAATCTCTACTTTAATTTGTTAGTATTCAATCTGTCATTTTAGTTGGTTTGTATTTGATCTGCTCTTAGTTTTGGTGTTCGTTCTGCCCACTTGGTGTTCTGTTGTTTGTTGGTATTTAGTCTGTACTTTTGGTATTTGATTAGTACATTGATAGTATTGTATCTGTACTTTGTTAGTTTTAATATTCAATTTGCACTTGGTATTCGATATGTCGTTTTAGTTGGTTGGTATTTGATCTGCACTTAGTTTTGGTGTTCGTTCTGCCCTCTTAGTGTTGTATCTGTTGGTATTCGATCTGTACTTTTAGTATTTAATTTCTGCTTTTAGTTTTAATCTGTCCTTTTAGTTTGTTGGTATTGAGGTATTTTAGTTTAGTATTCGATCTGTTGTTTTTGTTTGTTGGTATTAGATCTGCACTTTTAGTATTTGATCCGTACAGCTTGTTGGTTAGTATTTAATCTGTAGTTTACCAGTGTTCTTTCTGTCTTTTTTTTTAATTTTTTTTTTCGTTTTTCTTTAGTAGGTGTTCATACTGCACTGTTAGTATTCGGTCTGCAGTTTTAGTATTTTTTTAGTGTTCAACCTGTAGTTTGTTTAGTATTCGATCCTTAATTTTAGTATCTTATGTGGTATTTATTAGTGCGATCGTTACTTTATTCGTATGCGATTTGCATTTCGTTAGTGTTTATTTTTAAACACACTTAACTGGTGATAGATGGTCTGTAGGGGGCGCTGCGTTTTTAACGATGTTGGACGTGGCTGTAGGTGTACGTGATCGAGCCGGTCAGGATGGAGTTCGCCCCCTGCGTGGTGGAGGCCCGGGTGAACCTCGGGCTGGAGCTTCCTCTGAGGATCTTCGGGCAGCTGAGCTCCGAGGACGGGGAGAAGGTCACGCTGAGCGACTGCTCTCACTTCGACCTTCAGGTCAGCATGGAGAACCAGGGCGTGTTTCAGCTGCTGCAGGGTGAGTCACCACGGACCTGATTCGGGACGCGCTTTAACCGCCGAGTGACCGGACGCGACCACGTGAACGTGTGTTTTCAGGGCGATTACCTCCGGGTCAGGAGCACTGCAGTGGTGTGAAGGTCCACGCCCTGTCGCCTGGTTACACCAACCTGCTGGTGAGCTACACCCACGGAAACGTTCACCTCAGCGCCAAGATCACCATCGCCGCCTACCCTCCGCTCAGGGCGAGTCCTTTTGATTACAAAAAATTAGAATTATATCGTAATCGTAAACACACGCACACAAAATCGCACTGTGACCAAAAGTATTGGGACACAAAGGCTTAGGGTCTCCAACTTGCCGTTCGGACTTGTGATGTCAGATCTTGGCGTCGTTTCAGGCCGTGGACCCCGTATCGGTCGCTCTGGTCACTCTGGGCTCCTCTAAGGACATGCTGTTCGAGGGAGGACCCAAGCCGTGGATCCTGGAACCGTCCAAGTTCTTCCGGAACCTGACGGCGGAGGATCCGAGCAGCGTCTCCCTGAGCACGACCGGCCCCGCCTCGCGCAACTTCTTCACCCACCAAGTGAGAGCCACGTGCCGCGCCCTGGGGGAGCAGGTGAGCCGTTCGGAGCTTCTCCCTAAACACCCTCCGTACAGTGTTTGATCCCAGGTTTAACACCGCGTTCCCGCTGTCAGGTTTTAGCCGTGACCGTGGGGAATCGACCCACCCTGACCAACCCGTTCCCGGCTGTGGAACCGGCGGTGGTGAAGTTCGTGTGCGCCCCTCCGTCGCGCCTGGCGCTGGTGCCCGTGTACGCGGACGCCCGGCTGGACCGGTCCTGCCCTCTGCTGCAGCAGAACAAACAAGTGGTGGGTGATCTCGATCCGATCCCATCCCATCCCTTTCCTCACTCGTTGGTGTTCCCGATCCAAACAGGGCTCCGTCTCCGCCCCCCCGCAGGTTCCCGTCTCGAATTACCGCAGCCCCGACCTGGACCTGGCGGCGTTCGACCAGCAGGGCAGGAAGTTTGATAATTTCAGCTCGCTCAGCGTGATCTGGGAGTCGTCCAGAGCGGCCCTCGCCAGCGTCGAACCGGCCACGCCCATGGAGCTGTACTTAAACGAGGAGACCAACAAGCAGAAGAAGCTCCACGGTACGTCCACGGGCATCGCTGGGATTTATCGGCAACTTAATGCCGTGCTTAATTCTCTTAACGTTTTTTAAATCCGGTTTTATTTTCAGGTCGTCAGACGGTCACGGTCCATCACGACTCAGGGGTCGCGGCCATCACAGCGAGCGCGGTGGGGTACCGGACGTCACACCTGGAGAAAGCGGCGGTTCTGCCAGGAGTAAGAGTAACAAACTGTCCTCCTAACCAGCCTTATCTAACCGAAATTATTTCGTTCCAAAATAAAGGGGGGGCAATTTAGGGCTAGTAATGAGGTAAAAAAAAGACATCGTAATGGACGTCCCTGGTAAAGACGTAGTCTTAAAGATCTTAAGATCTCGGTGTACTTTTCTGTATTAATGCTGCATCACAGAAGTGTAAATGACCTTTACCAAGGGTCCGAACCCGATCCCATACCATGACAGAGCCTGGCTTTTGGACTTGTTAATATGAGACTTCTATTTTGTACAGTTATGTTTTAAGTGGTATTTTTGAATGTAACTCTGTATTAAAGGGCTTGTTAAAGGTTTGATCAAGTAATCCCTTACCCATGTGTTTCTATCAGATACTGATGAATGGCGGCCCTTGATGCAGTGTCGCCTGAAGGAGCGGCAAGAGATCACCCCTCTTCAGTTTAGGATATTCTGAACTGTTTAATGATATTATGCTCTGTAGTGGGAGAAATATCTAAATCCCAAAATAAATCCAATCTTTATTTGAGGAACATTGTTTCTAAACATTTGTTGATAAACTGGAGTTCCTTTGATTATCTTTACTCCTCAAACACTCAGCCTTTCCTGGATGCTGCCTTTGGTCCAAATCATTATTTAGTTTTTTTATTCATTATTCCCTCAATTTCCCCTGTCCCAACTTTTTTTTACCAACTTTTTTTTTTTATGTGTTGGAGGCCTGAAAAGCAGGAATGGATGTTTATTAACAAATAAAATGAAGCTGACCAGAGAAAAACATTAAATATTTCAGCTTTATAGTGTCTGCACTGTAAACAGAACACTGTGGGTTTTTATATGCATTTTTCATACTGTCTCAACTAATCAGCATCGTATATATCGTATAAACAGCCTTCTTGACGAGCCAACGAGAAAAAAAATCAGTACATATACACTCATTGTACAAAGACAAAGTGTCCACAAACTTTTGTCTATATAGTTTATACACCACTGATACCACTATAGTTCTGGTTTACATGGACAACACAAATAAACCCCACTATCTGAATTATTCCAAAATTTAGAAGGTGCTTTAAATCAGTACGAATAACTTTTTAAGCTATAAAGGCATGGTCTCTGTTTGCACTCTTGTCTTTTTTGAGAATAGATAAATGAAAAGTTTTATTGCTCTTAACTACAACGTTTATTATCAGATAACAGCATCATACTTTCCAGGGGGAATAAAATGGAAGTGTGTAAATACTTGCAAAAAGATAAAGAACGTTAGAGCACTGCACATGGTAGCAGCACATTGTTTGTGTTTTTAATTCTAGTTTTCATGTTCTCATAGAACTCTCCCCGCCCTCACTGAACCTCAGCCTCTCTTTGTTTTCAGTCCCCCAGTTCTCCCAGTTTCAAAGTTTCTACTGCATTTTCCCCACTATTTTTGAATATCGGCCTCATAAGTGCAGATATCTGCATGATTATTACATTATTAATCCAAAATGGCATTCATCAGCTCAAATAACCGGTCTGTTACTAACTAATATGCACGTTCTTAATGTGATTTTTATTAGTGGGTCCACAAACTTTTGTCTATGTAGTGTTTGTATTGTCAGAGTTGCCATGTCTCCTGTTTTTACACCTGACAGGCACAGGTTTACAGCCATAAAAACACCCCATTACTGACCGGTCTACCCTCCCTCAGACACGGTCAACTGTATCCGGACGTGACGCCCTACCCATCCATTAAGCACCACTGGACAGTGGGGGCCAGGGTGGGCGAAATCCTGCAAATGAGGGTTGAAAGAGTCTTTTTATTGCATTGTGTGTAACATCGGTGTTACAGAAGCAAGAAAACATTGCAAAATTAAAATGTAGTTCTTTTCTTATTTATTCCATTCTGACTGGTAAGTTTATATGAGGAATAAATAAATGACAAAGAATGAAAAGGAAGATGGGTTCTCTAAATCCAGCCTCTATTCATTCTGCCCTAGTAACAGCCCTCTCTGCAGATGCGACCAATTGTTATAACAAAGGACATTTGAATCATTTTCTTCTGTATCTAACACACGGATAAGCTTAATCCTTGTACACCGGGGCCATCAAAGGTCCCGTTGCACATGTGTGTGTAATCTCAAGTGTTTATACGGATGGACAGCAAAAAAATTCCCAAAAGGAATTTTTCCTCAGTGAATAAAAAAAAAGCTGTGGAAAAAAAGAAAACGGTCATCTGTTTAAATAAAAGGGGGTTAAAAAAAAGAAAGAAGCCTATAGAGCTCGGGGTCTGGCTCAGAAAAGGGGGCGGGATCGTATTTGCATATATATCTATATTTTCTTAATGGGAAATGCTAATGTGGTATTTTCAGGAAAGTGCGTGTTGAAGAGAATGAATGTGACTCAAGGGGATCCCCATGCACCTCTGGAAATTAATCATCCTGACACGTTAACGACTTCTCTAATAAGACAGGGGCCCAGCGCTGCACACTCTGGCCCTGCATGCTCTTTGTTCGGCCCTCGGGTCCCAAGAGGAGTGAGTGGACGAAGGGAGTGGGGGAGGAGGACAGCGAGGAAGGGGGGGGTGGCTTCCCACTCTCCCTAATGTTAGAGGTCTTTTATTTCTGAGGGGATAGAGCATGAGACTCACAGAGTAGAATGTTAGGCAAAGATGTGCCCGGGTTCAGGATGCACTGCGGTCATGGTACGAGTCAAGGTCGCCTTAAGATTTTTGTTTATGTCATGGCATCTGTTTGAAATTTTTACTTAATAATCAGCCCGTTATTTAGGCTTGGTACTCGACGAGACTCTGAAACGAATTAACAACAAGAACCGAGGTACCAATGCAGATTTTAAAAAATCTCATAAATTCTGAAAGTTCGAAAAAGAGCACAAGTCTATTAACGCCGCTGTTTACGCCGAGTCTGAAATTGACGGGCTGTGATGCTGCTTAACATTTTAAATCAGAGTCTGTTCTAATTTCTGCATTAAAATCATGCTGACCAATCAGAGCTCGGTTGCTGGGCAGCTCATCCTGTTAGTAACAGAGCAAGTAGAAGTAACAGGTTGATTATAAAAAAACATATATTAAACAATATGTGACGGTATAAAGCTAAAAGTTTGGAGAATGATTATGATAAAGATTATGATAAAAGTGTGACTGGATGGAACAATTTTACTGTTTATCCAAGAACATTGTAATCTGTTTATTATCATAAAAACACAATCTAGAGCTTCCTGTACTAAATCACTCGTGGATTTGTTTATTTAAGTTGATGATGTGAAAAGGCACGGTGTATAACTTATAAAATATAATTATATAGAGAACACTTAAAAACAGAAACTGCAATAAATTAAAAAGAGTAGATTTATATGTTTTTTTTACCGTGCCAGTTAAATCGATACCAGTCACACACATTCACACGGAAGTCATTTAGAGGGAACAATTAACCCAACGCATGCCTTTATGTTGTGGGAGGAGACTGGAGTAAACCCTTGCAGACACAGGGAGTCCAGGGTTGAGATCAAACAGGATTAAAAAAGAGAATGTAATAACATTCGTTCAGCTGTAACTCCAATTCTCGATTTACAGTCTTGCATTTTTAGTGCAAATAAGGTCCTACAAAGGTTAGTAATGACAGGCAACTGAAAGGAAAACAGGAACTTGCAAGACACCAAAAACACTGATAAAAATTGCCTTCATTCAGACTAAGATGATATATTTTTGTATTTTAACAATGCTTTTGTTTTAGCGATGGCTTGGGCAGGGGGTCACTGTTGGAGCACCACCCTCTTACTCACACTTAGAACTAGCACCACAGAAAAGATGCTCTCGACTACATCCCAGACTGCACCCCCAAACACAAACGTAGTACTAAAAAACAAAAGGACAGTTTGGACAATCTCCCCATGCTCCCAATACTCCTCTGGGTATTGCTGTTTCCTGCGACGTTCCAAATAAATGCGGTTCACTGGGGTCCCTAAAGTACCCCAGCTTGAGTAAGCAATCTGCCTAGGGCTGGTTCCCGTCGACTCCCCATGTCCTGAACTGAATTAAGGTTTAATCGCACTGCAGGTACTAGATGATGGACCAAAAGGTTCTGGGTTCAAGCCCCAGCACATAGTTGTGTTTTTCCTCCATGCCACTCGAGCTCGTTCGCTCAGTTTTGGACTAGAGACTGTTTTAACTCAGTCGATGTGTTTACAGACTTTTGTGTTTAAGTGTTACTTTTCTCTACTTATTCTCTTACTCACATTCACTCGCTAAGGCTCTGGTTCATCTGGCTGATCGTCTGTGTTTTTCCTAATCTTGTCTTTCACTGCATTTTTGGGTTTTGGAGGAAAAGTATCATTCGTTTCAATCGCTCGTATATTCGGCAATATCTCTGACGTATTTTCGTATCATTCGTGCACAGTTTTTTCGTCAAAATACCCTTTATACTTGCGTTATATTTTGGCTCTCCAAAATGAAGAGCTACATATCAGGGTAGAGCAAAAAAATCCACCAGCACAGTCATCTGTATATTATAATAAACATGTAAATATGAACTCTTTTCATGTTTTAGTGAATCTTTTCTGGTTTACTGTATAAAGTCAGTACAGGAGAACATAATGCACTAATATTTTGAAAACAGGAGGGAGGAAAAGAGTAATATAAAAGTAAGTAACCACTAAGGAAGTTGGCAAGTAAGTACAAAGCGGGGAATCTTAACCCCTACAAACTTGAGATTCCATAGCTCTACTAAACCCACACAGCATTTTCTCGATATTTCCTTTACGGGTTTGTACAGTTTTATCTTTGGCAGATCTGTTGCAGTAACCTTGGTCCTCACCCAAATGCGCTTTTGGCAACGAACAAATTGGCACAGCTAATAAACTCCATGGCCAGCGTGAAATGGAAAGGAAGTGTGTCATAGCAGCTCTTCCCCTTCTTGAGAAGCCACACTCTGAACACTTAAGATCCTCATTAATATTTCATACTTATATCTCACAGAACCTTTTTTCCGGCTTATCACGGCTCCTAATGGCCTGGGTGATTCAGCTGGGGCTTCTTGTTGAACCCATGAATGCTCTTTTTTTCAATGCGGCAGTACAGCAAGGTTTCACTCATTATTATCGGTTTCCTCCCTCCCTTCCACCGGCCCTCCCTCGCTTCGACAAAATGCTTAATTAGTGCAAGGGGCGAGCAATTATTTCCCTTATTAGGGAGCACAGGCATCTGTTTTGGCTCTTTAACCCAGCCCTATAAAAGCACCCTGCGATAAAAACGTCCATGTTCTTGGTTGCTTTGGGACAGGATGGGACTGCCTGTTGCTCCACATGCCTTTAGCCTATGACTGATTAGGTCTTTATCGTTATTAACACTGATAACTCTTAACACATCACATACTGCAAAACTTTCTTTCTTTTGGAATAAACAGGAGTTAAAACATGTTCAGAAAGTTTTAAAAGTAGATCCCCGTAAATATACGAGAAAGAAATATTATACTCCACCATTTATTTTAATAAACAGGGATCTATGAAAAGTCTGTGGAAATGTACAAACTGTACAAACAAAGGAGATTTCTGAGAAGATTAAAAAAAAGAGGCTTGAAAATGTTACAAGACCATCTCTTAAATGTTCAAACTCCGCTGATCCACAGTCCACTGAGAAAATTCAAGACCACGGTTTCTCGGTTTCTCTCCTCATGACCATGTTCGTGTTCTAAGCAACTAAAGGTCTCTCACACATTTTCAAGTGTTTATGTTTATTAGTCCTTCATCAGGAGAACAACTGAACAACAATGGTGTGCATGGCAGGGTTAGAAGGAGAAAGACATTCATGGGAGGATGAGATGAAAATAGAAGTTTATCCCATATGTGAAACCTGGTAGCGGTTGTATCAGGGTTTGAATTCTGAATTACAGCTGCAATTTCTAAAGGAAAATGTCAAGATCCCAAAATAGACGTGGGTCAGGAAGTAAGAAAATGACCTCAAGCACCAAAGAAGAACAAAGTGAATGTTTTGGAACAGCCAAGTAAAAGTCCGGACCTTAAACCAGGAGAAATGTTGTGGAAGGACCTCATCAGAAGCAGATCATTTGAGGAAACAAACATCCTAGAGTTGAAGCTAATTCATCCAAGCACATGTGCGCCACTGATCAAAATTTTAGGGAGGCACACCCCTAAAGTTCGCATAGTTACCACTTGCACATATGTACCATTGGATAGATTTCCTCATCTGGGTTCCCTTGATCTTCTTTTAGGACTCTTGAAAATTCTAACAGGTTCACAAACGTTTGAGCACCACCGAGCACTTTCTGCCAAACATTATCGAATCAGTCCGTCAGCTAGAATCTAATCAAATATGGGCCAGTATCCTCAGGTAATGTCCACATTCATAGTCAGAGTGGAGAACAAATGTGATCTTAGTGATTTTGACCACGACATGATGGTTGTATAGTCAGACTGGTTGAGTATCTGGTAAAAACAATCAGCGAGCATCAGCGTTGTGGGCAGAAATTAATCTGAAAGTCTTGGACTAGTGTTTTAGAATGCACCTTTTATCTTGAGGCAGATAGGCTATGACACAAAGTCTTTACCCAGGATTCTATTATAAGAGATCCCAATAAAGTGCTCGGTGAAAATATTTCAATGCATGTTACGTAATTAAAGAAAGGCTTTTTATCTATCACGATATGTTCTCCATACCCGGGGAAAAAGGTCCATGTCCCAAACCTCAGTCCCAGTCTTAGTAAGGTAATACCGGTTTAATTCTACAAGTTTATTGACACGTGTGCTGGTGTGCTGTGTTTCACGACGTCTGTTAGTTTTTACAAACGAATGAGCGTGGGAAGAAGGGAAGAAGCAGAGAGAGAGATTCCTGAGGGCCCCGGCGAAGTTTTGCCTCGGGTTATTAATGGACTTTGGCCTCTTTGAAAGTTTATTAGCCATAAAATTGACAGTGTGTTGAGCTAGCCCCACAGCCCCACTGTCTTCAGCTCTTTATTCCTGCCTAAACAAAACCAGACCGGTCACACAAAAGGCCCTGCACACGTTTGCACAACCCCCCTCCTTTTCTTTTCCTAAGGATGGGAACGGTCGAAAACGATTTCGGACACAGGTGTTACCATCCGGAGCGCGCGTACGTTCGGTCCCCGGCTCCTCACACGCCCTTCCCGCTGAGCGGAGGGGACGGTCGGGTGGCCGTGCCGTCTTTTTTGCGCTCGGCCTCTTTAACGTTTATGGTTCCTGCACCTTCAGGAAATGACCCTTTTATAGGGTCAACACTATAAAAGACTTGTATGCTCTTGTTTTTTAAGGTGGGAGTGGTTGGTGGGTGGATGTTGGAAACGAGCGTGCGCGTGTGTGCGTGTGTGTGTGTGTTTGACGTCTTAAGTGTTCGTTCTTTCATAGAGGGGGGTTGTCGTGTTGTTTAATCTACTACCAGCTCTCTTTTCGGGGCCAAAAGAAAAAGACCTGAAGAGGTTAATTGGCTATTCGTCCGATATATCACATTGCTGTGAACTCCGTGACCCCTCTTGTCAATAGGGGGCTTTTTTTCTCTACTCTGACTTGGTGAATGTATTGGTTCTTCTTGCTCTGTGTATGTGTATGTGTGTGTGTGTGTGTGTGTGTGTGTGTGTGTGTGTGTGTGTGGTGTGTGTGTGTGTGTGTGTGTGTGTGTGTGTACGTTTACAAGCCACAATCCTA
>JAUZSU010177964.1:0-12729 GCA_034780255.1 Parotocinclus maculicauda | reverse complement strand
CACTTAAGTGTGACAAACATGCAAAAAAAAAAACAGGAAATGAGGAAGGGGGCAAACACTTTTTCACACCACTGTATGTACTGCTCACAAAAATTAGGGAACACTTCAAAACTAAATATGCCATACTTAAATATCCCGGAGTTTTTGTCAGGAGTATACACAGACACACACACACACACACACACACACACACACACACACACACGTGTATATACAGGGTGAGTCAAAAGACACAGGAACCTCCAGTAAGTAAGGGGTGTGGGGGTCCATCTTTTAGGCTATGTCTGAAACATGGCTGTCATATTGGATCAACGGCAAGTTTGGAAGGTGGTCATGTATCATATTGAAGAAGACCAGAATTGTCTCATAAATTGATGATCATAATCAGATTTAAAATATCTCTCGTGGTTCAAAAGTTATCAATGCAGTAAACTTAAAAAAACTAATGATTGGAATATGATTGGAATATTAATGATATGTTGGGGAAATGTAGCTGCCGTATCATAGTCACAGACTTCAATAACCAAGATCCAGAAAGAGCACCAAATTCACACAACACTGTTACATCCCTCATAGCCAAATTCTGAGAAATGTGGGGACTGTGGACGACAAGTCATGACGTATATATATATATATATATATATATATATAGTGCTCTGTATATTCATACTACATATAAACCACTGTTAGAACCCATACCAGCTTCATGAATTTACTTGTTAAATATGACACATTTTTCTGATATCGCAGCAAAAGCAAAACAAAATCTTTGCTCTGGAAAGAAAGAAATCCTACAGTAGTGACAGTGTCAATGCAACTAAAGAAACTACAATTTTCACTGTGGAAAAAGGCTTACAAATTTGATATACAATTTCCACAATTCAATTGGAACAAGAAAGAGACTATAAATCAGACAAAACATGAAAGATTTTCCTAACTTTCATTTTTATTTTAATTTAGGCCAGCGTCATTTTACTGTCTCTCCTTGAAACTGAATTTATACTCAAGTAGAATCTGCTTACACAAGCGCCTGTGTCCCACCAGTTAACCCAGTGTCAAAGTCACCAGAAAGACATTGATAAGTGGCAGATGAATTGCACAGCAAAAGGCCAAAAGATGTGTCTTGCTGTTTTGAACAGTATGAGTCTGTCGATGTTAAAAGGGATCTAAATTATGTTCAGACTTGCAGTTATTTCCCAGGGGTAGAGCTGTAGCTGGTCACTGAACCTCTTTCTTAAATTAATATGGCACACAACATTACAAACTTCACCACATTTGTTATATTTCTTGGTGTGGTCAACGGCTTTCTTTCTTATAAAAGCATCCTGAAATGTCTATTTATTTCTTCCAGGGGATTCTATTTTATTTGATATCAGAAACAGAATTAAACTGGACCAAACTAATACTGAAAAGTAAACCAACGACCATAATGTCAACAGAAGCATACACGCACAACTGGTCATTTTACAGCATTTAGAAAAAAAATACAGTACTGTATATTGACTGTCTGTGGCAAAAAAATTACTTTTTTTTTGCTGAACTGAATTGCTGAACATCCTCAAACAAATTAAACTAAATTATTATAATTAATGGGATATTCTTCCAGATCAAGTAGAGAAAATAACTATCACTTATATAACTAGTATAATAAATTATTAAATATCCTTGTAACTTGTATTCAGAATACAAATCCTGGCTGAAAATGCAAATTCTTACAGCTAAACATAAATCTGCATTGGAGAAGGAACTACTGTCAGGTTCCATTTTAATGAAACATATAAAGATGGCTTCTTGAAGAAAACAATCAGAAACATGATCTCAGCAGAAAATCTACAAATGTGTACATTATATTGGAATAGAAAATAATACTGGTGATCATGAAGTCACTTCGAGATAACACATATTGCCACAGAGGAGTGTTAAAGCTTTTCAGATTAACTGAAGGTGCAAATTTAAAAACTTGATCCATGACAAGGCTTCAAACTGCAAAGAGGAATATACAGTTATAAAATTTATAGAATATATATTTAAAAAATATTCACTAACAGGAGTTGCAAGCTCATTGCTTGATCTACAACTCCAAATCTCAATAAGTTGGGAACGTATGAGAAATGCATATTTGACAAATGCAGTTTTTTTCATTGTAGACAGTATGAACCTAAGATATTTAATGTTTTGTTTGGTCAACTTTATTTCATTTGTTAATAAACATCCTTTTCTGCATTTCAGACCTACAATACATTCCAACCAAAGTTGATAATTATCATGATTTGGTACAAAAGCAGCATCCACAAAACGCTAAGTCTTGGAGGAGCAAAGGTGGGTAGAAGATCTCCAGTGATCAAGAAATGTGTGGAAAAAAAATCCTCAGAGACTTACACTTGCTGCTTTCATACCAAATCATGATAATAATCATCTGTTGATATAATCTGTTCAAAACTTCGTTATTTATTAATTTTTTTGTTAACTCATTGTTAGCTCCAAATTGCCCCTGTCCCAACTGTATTTGGAATGTGTTACAGGCCTGAACTGCACTGATTGTGATCTGCGCATCAGGTGCCACCCATGTCGCTGGTTTATTCTCTAACCCAGGAGGAGGAAGCATCTCTGGAGGAGTACATTCAGGAGGCTCTAGCTCATGGGAGGGGGGTTGAGATCCTGCATCACTAAGCCTTACCTGGATTGACGCTAGTCTACCAGGCTGGATTTACACACAATCTAGTGGACATTATGAGTATTTAGTGATGCCTTTTCGGGCTCCAAAACGCTCCTTCTGTCTTTCAGTCATTTATCAGTGACGTTCTAAGAGAGATGTTGGGAAAGATTGTAATAGCCTACATGGATGACATTTTGGTTTACTCCCCAGTCTCACCACTAATGTGTCGCAGGTGTCCTGGTTTTGAAGTGATAACCACCTGTTTGTACAAGGGATCCAGAACTACAAGAACTGTGAGTTCCATGTGTCACATTTCTTTTCTTGGTTATTTTATTAGTTCCGGGGTCATTGTTATGGATGAATGCAAGGTCGAGGCAATGGTTAACTGGCCAGTACCCAACTTGATTAAAGGGTTGCAAAGATTTCTTGGGTTAGCAAATGATAGCCATGCTCCTCACTTTACTTTTAAGGGGAGACGCCAAGGTGTAATGGACGCCGGAGGCTTAGAAGTGCTTCCACAAAAGGGTTTCTCCTCTGAGCTGATATTAAAACAACCCGACCTTTCTCAGCTTTTTGTCTTGGAGGTTGATGCCTCCCAGGTGAGAGTAGGGGCTGTTCGGTCCCAATATAGTGGCTCGCCAAGTAGACTGCACCCCGTAGCCTTTTTGTCCCATAAACATTAGATAAACTTAAAGCATTGGTGACAGTAAGCTGCAACCTATAAAACTGGCACTGGAGGAGTAGTGTTACTGGCTAGAGGGCGCCAACACTTCCCAGGGGGTACCGTGTAGTCAGGTGATGGACGTGTGCTCTTCCACTTTGCCCTACAATGGACACTTCCGTTCACACTCACCTGAGTTCTGATCCCAGCTGTTTCTCGTTTTTGTAGCCTTATAAGCCCACTCTGGTTCATTCTCGGGTTGTGAGGTATTGCAGACTCTGTGTTAGCTAAAAAAAAAAAAATGATGATAATGTAGAGGGTAATTGTCATCAACAACGCAATCTCTCTTCATGAATTACTTTTTTTTAGATTACCCATCCATATCATATACAATACAATTAAATGGTGATTGTATAGTAAATTAAACTTAGGCAAGTCAATAAAATAAAATAAAGAAAATAGAAACTGCCCCCCCTTAATTTTATGAGGATAAGACACAATTTTACAATAAGGCTAATTCACATGGGAAACAACACAGTCACAACACAGACTTTTACTTTACATTAAAACACATACAAAATGTATGGTCAACTTTGTGAAAATGTGGCAGAATTATTCTGGAACCCACAATTTCTAATCAAGGGTAGACAGCTAAAGTTGTACACAGTTATTAAGTTAGTTAACATTGTTTTGCTCACAGACATTCATAGACACGTTACCCCTTCATGAATCCATAATCATTCATTCATGATTACCCATAATCCTTTGCTATTACAGCTCGTGCAGGTACACCTTTATAATCAGTAGGTAGTGTGGTTGACCCATTTAGTGGGATTTAACCGGAACCATTTTAACAATTTGTCGCTGTCCACGTCCACTGCCACTGCTGTTTAATAAACAGTTTGTTTACCTGACTCCTCTCATGTTCATTATACTTCGTCTATTTGACATTAATAAATTACATGAAGTTGACCGGACAAAACATGAAATATCTCATATATCATATATATAATAGCTACAGTATGAAACCACCAGTAAACCCTTTAAAACGGCCACTTGTTTCTGTCTCTGAGTATTTTTGTCTCCTTCTCATTAGTACACCCCAAGCTTACTGTTATTACCACCCGGTATTTCATACCCCTACCAAATCAGGGGTCGTAACATTCATACTGTTTACAATGAAACCAAGGTCAAAGTAAATGTTAAAAACATTTAAACATTTAAACGTTAAAAAACATGGATTTTTTTATATTTGTATTTTTCATACCCTCCCAACTTTTTCTGATTTGTGGCTGCAGAAAATTGTTTTTAATTAGTGAAGTCCATGTCTCAAATGCCTGAGGAGCAACTAACTGCTCATTTTGATTTTATGTGGTTGGTAAATCTATCATTTCTGCCAGTGACTGTAATTAAATATACTATGCAAAATGTGTAATTGTTGAATTTTTGCCTATGCATGAAATGAATGCAATGTTTTACCCTTAAGTCATTGTGTGCATTGCCTATAAAAATTACTACAAGCTATTAAAATAGTCACGTTTTGGTCTTGGTGCCTGAATTTAAAAGCCATTACATTTTTTCAGATTAATTACATAGATTTTACTTCACAGAATTCAATTAATGAGAAAAAATTGACAGCTCTAGAAGTAATAACAAATGAAAAACAAGAATAACACCGAAACGACCGTAGCACTTCCAGTCCACAAGATAATGCAGACGTGAACCTTGACTGCGTGATTCCAGCAGACCACGTAGGCGCGGGCATCGTTGACCTCCAAAAGGGGGTATAGGGGAATAGGGAATAGGGACCCAGGGCCTAAGAAGAGACACATGAAAAGCAGTGCGCATGTGTGGGGAAGAGACAACCGAAAGGTGACAAGATTTAATTTCTTGATGACCCTGAAGGGTTCAATGTATTTGAGTGCAAGTTTGCGAGTACTCCCCTGTGTGTCGAAAGCCAGACCTGATCGCCGGGCTGGTAGCTGGGTTCTGGGTTCCGCCGCCGGTTCCAGATGGTCTCGCTAAACTTAAACCAGGCATCCACGTCCGGGGCGTTCAAGGGTTTGGGGTTCCATGGAGCAAACTGAGGTTGGAAGCCAAGGACACACTGGGAAGGCATGAGACGGGTAGAGGAGAGGCAGAAGAAGCGATCTCCGCCCAGGGTAGGAAGCGGGCCTAGTCGGCTGGGTTCTCAGCAAAGGAGAGCCTCCGGAACTTCCCCACCTGCTGGTTCGCCCTCTCACAATGGCCATTGGATTGGGGATGGTAAACTGAGATAAGGCTGACAGCTAACCCCCGCTTCTTTAGGAAGGCTGCCCACACGGCGGAGGTGAACTGAGGACCTCAGCCCGTGTGTATGACCTCAGGGATTCCAAACACCATGAAGACCTTGGAAAACAGTATCTCTGCTGTTTCAAAGGCCGTGGGCAGCTTGGGAAAAGGGATGAACCTTACCGACCTGGAAAAGCGATCCAGAATAATGAGGACCGTGGTATGGCTATGGAATGGGGAAAGGTCTGTCACAAAATCCAAGGCCAGGTGAAACCAGGGACATTGGGAGATGGGCATTGGGAGATCGACAGTGGGACAACCCGGTCGGATGGCAAGGTGCGTGGCGTCTTGCTTTGAGTGCAGGTAGGCCAAGAGGCAATGAATGCATGGACGTCTTTGTGCATATGCTTCCATCAGTAACAGGTGGTGAGAAGCTGGTATATGCTGGTCTGTCCTGAATGACCTGTGCTAAGGGAGACGTGAGCCCAGGTGGGGAGCCGGTCCCAAAACTCTGGAGGGACATATTTCATGTTTGGGGGGCACCCCGGCAGAAGCCATGTCTGGGTGAGTGCCTGACCCAGCACCGGGGCATGCGAGAAGGCCCTCTTGAGGTTGCCGCTTTAGCCTCTGGGGACCAGTAGGGACAATAGGGCTTACCCTGGAGTAGAGACGTGAGGGGCATGACAATTCAACTAAAGTTCCAGATGAAGCGCAGGGAAAAGTTGGTGAAGTCAAGGAAACGCTGGAGTCCATTGACTGTGACCTTGGCAAGAATAGGACGGCCTCAACCTTGGCCTAGTCCATAGCCACACCCAGAGGGGAGATGACATACCCCAGGTAGCTGACCGATTGGGTACCCGCCTTCACCCGTAGCTGGTTTTCTTGGAGTTTCTGAAGGACCTGCTATGCCTAAAGTATGAAATGTGTAGGTCAGGAGAAAAGACGAGGATGTCATCCAGGTACACTATGACAAAATGGCCCAGCATGTCCCATAGCATGTCATTTATGAACCAGGTACTCGCAGTGACCCGTGCTGGTGCTGAAGGCAGTCTTCCACTCATCCCCCTTCTTAATTTGCTCCATTTTATACGCATTGCGGAGGTCCAGCTTTGTGTACCATTTCGCTGAGCAGAGCTGTACCAGGGCCGACGGTACCAGGGGTAGAGGGTACGAGTCCTTTTTGTGATCCAGTTGAGCCCACAGTAGTCAATGCATGGCCGCAGGGAGGAATCACCCTTGGGGACGAATAAGAACCTCGCCAAGAGTGGAGAGGTGGATGGCCAAATCAGTGCGAGTTGGAGGTACGCCCTGATGTTAATGTCCATTGCTGCGTCCTCAGCAGGAGAGAGCGGGTACAGCCAAGCCTTTGGTAGCCGGTGAGGAGACAAGGAGGTCGGTACGCCTTCGCCGAAGACCGGGCGATATCAGGGTATTCCAGGGGCACATGGAAGGCAGGGTGGTGGCCAGACTGTAGGGCTATGTAGAGTTCAGTTGGATGGATGGAAAGTGGAGGCAGTGATGGAAACAGTAGGGAGACCGACATACGAGTTCCTTGGCCAACCAGGCAATGGTGGGGTTGTGACGGGGAAGCCATGGGAGGCCCAAGATGTTGGGGCGGGTGAGACCAGCCATAGGAAGAAGGGAGATGGTCTCCACATGGAGATCACCAGCGCAATTCATGCAGAATGCAAGTGTGTGAAGTACAGATCACACTGCAAGAGGTAGCCCTGACAACGGTCGGGATCACCATCATACCGGACAAGTAGTGTGGTGTGTAAGCATCAGATGGCGCAGCTCCGCGAGACGCGCTGGGTGGAAGCGGAACGGTGTCTACGGGAGGCTGAATGTCCGACGGCAGAGTTTGCTGCGACACACTTAGCGATAGCTCACCAACAGTGGAAACCACAGCGCTCAAGGTTTATTGGCCAGCGATCAGCTGTCGAACCGCTTGGGTTATTCATTATTCATTGTTCATTGAGGGTGGGCGTGGGTTCTGCAGCTGCTGTCTCCATGTTGGCTAAGACAACTGTAACTCTGTGTAGTAATGGCGGAGACACACGCAGCAAACAGATGCAGGCAGGATATTTATTAACAAATCGGCAGGCAAAAATGAGGTCAGACAGTCCAGGGATTGGTACACGGCAATGAAACAACAAAGTCCAAGGGTCAAGGCAAGAGGCGTAGTCGAGGGACGGAAACACGGTCGATAACGGTAAGCAAAGCAATAACTAACTTACACAAAAACATAAACGGTACGCTTAGTGATGAGGTAGGGACCAAGAGACTTAGCAACGAAACAGTCCAAACTGAATGAGTACCAGGTGTGTGCAGTGAGTGATCAGACTTCGGGTGATAGTGCGAGTGTAATAGGATGGTTTTGGTTGCTGGAACTGCCCGTGGGTGTTACAGTACAAGTGTTGCACATCTTTATTTGTCTGAGGGCCTCAGGTTTTCCGCAATTTGAATATACTTGGCAACATCCATTTTCCCTTCAATTCAATCTACAACTGTCAAATGTAGTAGTAATAAGTCAGAAGGGTGGTACTAGAAATGAAACACTTTGAATAATCAGTTTGATAATATAGGATTTAAACTCATCAGACAAATATGAGTCACATTGCATGTTTAAGGAGGTAGTGACTTAAGTCTCCTGCAAATGGCATTACACAAGGATGATCAGGCTATAAATACCTGGGGGGTGTGTGACAAGACTGAGAAAAGGTGGTAGAGTGCAGTGAATGTCTCGCACGGTGTGGGAATTAGTTACAAAGCAGATGTTAAAGATTGGCAAAAAGTCTTAAGCATAATTAGCAGTTGTATTAAAGAGTATAACCATACAGGTCTACCAGCAGTGGCCAAAATCCAAGTCTACAGAAGAGTTTCATAAGAACTGACAACAGTGATGGATGGGGACCACTGGCGTGTTTCACAGCTTGTGAATATAAATCACTTTTAATTTAAATCACAGGCCAGGATTGCTGTTAGACATCAACACAGGTCCTTCACAACCAGCTTTAAAAAAAAACACAAACAAGAAACTGCATACCATGAACATATGGAACACAGTCGACACGAGGCATTTGTTCACTTCTTCTCCTGATTTCACTGAGAACATGTTATCTGTCTGTATGTGAATGATGCTAGGTGCCATAAACATCAGGAACCCTTCAATGAGGACTGCGTGCAAGTTGTGGTTCAAGCTGGAGGAGGTTCTGTGATGTTCTGGGGTGTTTGACCACAACCACAATGCCATCATTCTGCTTAGGGTTTTGGTCATTCCTTTCCCTGTATTCCAAGATAACAATTCACAGGGCTGCAAACGTGACTGATAATGGCATGATGAACATTTCCAGGGCAGTTACATATTTTGCTGGCTAGCAACATCCCCAGATGTGAATTGTCTTGTGTATCTGTGGGACTACCTGAGACAATGAGTAAGAAAACATTGATGTTGCTTACATTTATACACTTGTCCAGTCTATGCAAATCAAATAACAGCTGTTATTCGTGCTTTTGGAGGTATAAAATGTTATTAGGTATGTTTCCATCACAGGTGACTCATTTTGAGCTTCTTTCAAACCATGTCTGATCCTAATACTGGTGAGTTTACTTATTCAATAAATATTAAATGATAAAGCAGTATCTTGTAAATGTAAATATTGTCCTGTGTGTAAAAGTACTTTTACAATAGAAAAAGAAAATAACATTACTGTGTTTCTGTTTCCAGTGCCATTAATATTTCATGCATATACTAACTACAAGCTCATTAATCATTTAAAAAAATTGTGTCTGTACAACACTGAATTATTTTGCTATTATAATTATTACCCAATGATCACAAACATCTCCAAAAAGTATAACAGAAATGCTGAGCATGTGAGTTATTTAAAGTCTATTTAATCTTTTTGTTGTGACCAACATTCTATTGTATTATTGTAATTATATGGTCTGTTTCTTAAAGAAACACAGTGAGAAGTAAATGAGTTTATTACAGAGAATGGATAAAAAAACACTTTCACATAGTATTATATCAGGGTCCTGCACCACTATTGGCAATATGCTACTGGTAACACCTGCAGACCCTTCTGTTGCCTTTATAATGTTAGCATGTGTGGTGGTTGTTGGCCACTTAGGAGTAACCAGTTTTCACATAATTTTCATAATTAATCTTTAGATATTATTACTTATAAATATTAATTAATAGTACTTGATAGTATTGCTACCATTGAAGGGTTTCCAGAGTTCCCTCTGGTGATGGAAAATGTTTATTGTGCTGCATTAGAAAGGGGGAAGTACAGAACAAAAGCCTAAAGGCATCAAAAGCCTAAGTGTCTGCAAAAGAGTTCAGTAAAACACTTCTTTCTATTCATTTAATATTAGTATAAATTTACCAGAAAATAGAGGCACCCAGCTGAGGGTAAAGCAGCCAACAACAGCCCATTATGCCCTATGATAATTATCATTATTATAATAAAAGCATGCATTATTTGTGGATTGCATAATCGACTGTTTCTTCATGATCTTACACAAAAGAAAAGAAAGTAATCCAAGAAAAACAAATAAGCACAATCTCTGCATGGTATAAACTTTCAAATAAAGCTGTTCCCTGAATGCCTTGATCTGGTGCTACAAGAAAAGACACAGTGATTTAAGAGACCAACAAAAGACCATTTAACTCATTTACCTTTACTTGATAAAGCTTTTTTGAAATATCAGGTCGTTTTGTAAATATGAGTTCAAATGCTGATCTCCTTCTAACATATTTTAGATATAGATATAGATATAGATTAAGTCATTCGGATCGGTAACCAATAGTCAGAAATGTATTTCGATAAGGTAGCTGAGTGGCCTGGCTCAGTGGCTCGTCCCAAGAAGCAAGAAGGTCCTGGGTTTAATCCCAGTGTGAAGCAGACTGTGTCCTTTCTGTGTGTAGTCTGTGTCTGCGTGGGTTTACTCCAGGTACTCTGGTTTCCTTGGACAGTACAAAGACATGCATGTTCGGTTAATTGAGCTCTCTTTGCCGCTTTGACCTGATTGCGTATGTATGAATATAAATTGTGTATAGGTGTGGCTTTGTGTGTTGCACTGAGGCCTCTACAAAATTACTTACTTAAAATTACAAATTTTCAGAAAACAAATGCATATTTTGAAATTTTTTGCCATATTTTGACAAACATTTTGTCAAGGAAAGCATTAATCTTAAAAACGTCAGCATTAAAATTACATTAAGTTTGCTATTTTGGACATTAGGAGACGATGTGTCTTTAAGGACCTCCCACTGAGAACTCATTTTATAATCTATTTTGTTTTATAATTTGGTTTATTTATTTTATTACTAATTAAATTTTTATTATTATTGTTATTGATTTAAATTATTGACCTATTTGTTCTTTAATTTAATATATTTTTAAGTATTTATTTAATTAACATCAAGGCCACCCATGGAGGATGGGTTCCCTGTTGAGTCTTGGTCTTCTAGAGGTTTCTTCCTACCACTTTCAGGGAGTTTTTCCTTTCCACTGTCACCCTAGGCTTGTTCAACTTGGGCTTGGCTTTTTAAGATAATATAACATTGTAAAGCTGCTTTGAGACAATGCTCCGTGGTAAAAATCCCTATATAAATAAATAAATGTAAAATTTGAATTTATTTTATGCACCCTATTACACTGCTGTAAACATCAGTTCCTGTGGACCAGGATTCCAATCCTGGACTGCTATCACCAATCACAGTGAACCTCACTCCAGGTCAGCAGTGGTGTGGATCAGTGTTGGTGGCGAAGGACAACGTGTTATTCAAACATCAGTAACACAAACACAGCTGTGCGAAAGAAAGGTCTAACAATCTACTTCTGTAGTAACAGGGCAACTAAGCTTAACCAATGCCCCTGCAATACACAGGCTAAGGTTACTGTTATAGCCACTAGATGGCGACAATGTATAATAAAAAGAATGCATTATTTTCAAAGCGCAAGCTGCTGAATGAAGTCAAATTATTTCTCTTTTAAATATATTTCTCTTTTTATTTCTCTCCTGTGAAGGTTGCACCTGACCATTAACTATTAAATGGTTTTACTATGGTGCCTAATTTATCAAATTTTGTCTAACAATAAAAATCATAATTAAATAAAACAAACAAACAAAAACACAACAGCATATGATTTTAGAGAAGAAAATGATCAAGCTAATGAATTTCATTATCATTATTAATGCTAGTTAGATTTCAGTTTAATAAGTACATTCTGAGTTTAAAGGATGTGAGGGTGAGGCTAAACTATGGCATATTTATCCAAAATGTTAGACAAATGATTTTGTTCTGTGCTTTTCTAATTACTGTATTTTATTGTATTCTGAGAATATGTGTTTTATTTAATAATCAGAGCTAAATGTTGGGGGGGTGATCAAGCCCCTCCGCCCCTCTCTCAAACAGCCAATCATAGCTTTGTGTTGTCCAGCCCGGTCTCTACAGCCATGGCGGCCAATTTTCACCACCTAAATCTTGCACTGTACAAATATTTTTTAATGATATTAATATCTTACCAAATATTTTATAATAAATATAATACTAATACTGGTTCAAATACATTAATCAACTTCTGTAACATGCTTTGTGTCATTGTAACTGTCAAGTTCTGCCTACTTAAAACCTTATTTTTAAGTTTTATAAACATTACAAACTGACATAACACAAAAATAAAGAGGCTGAAAAGGTTTTAATTAAATTTGTAAAGAAACAGCACTGAACCAAGGGTAACTGAATTACAATGTTAAGTCAACACATTGGCATGGTTGGTGATTTTTATATTTTTGCTCAACAAATTATGATAATCACTTCTCAGGTGACTCTTGTCCTCACCAAGACCTTGTCCTCTCAGCTGACAAGGCTAAGATCTCCCCCTCTGTCGTGGCTCGAAACCTGGAAATGACTATGGACAACCAACTGTCCTTTTCTTCCCACATTGCTAACGTCTCTCGGTCGTGTCGCTTTTTTCTTTACAACATCAGAAGGATCCATTTCTTTCCACAGAAGCAACACAAATTCTGGTTCAGTCCCTTGTCACCTCGAGACTGGACTACTGTAACTCTCTCTTAGCAGGGCTTCCTCTGACCGCTATCCGATCCTTACAGCTGATCCAGAATTCAG
>JAUZSU010177954.1:0-12729 GCA_034780255.1 Parotocinclus maculicauda | reverse complement strand
GTTTAATCAGACCAGCCGGTTATTAGGACCAAAACGATCGCGTCCCGATGTGGTCCGATTAACCGGAATCGACTGTAATTATTTTCAGTAATCCCAGGTCTGCTCACCTCCTCGGCCACGGCCTCCTCTCATGCCACCAACTCCTCCGTGTCCAAATTCAGCTCGGCGAGTCGCAAAGGACACCTTAATGGGGTTGCCATTAAAGTCTTTTCCTGTAAGCAAACAAATGGGAAACGAGTGTACATCAAACTAACTGTGCAGAGCAAAGCAAAGTTTGTGTTAAAATTACTCATAGTTCTGGTAACTGGGTTATCAGACTGGGTCACACTAATGCGGTAGAGAAAATAATTAGATATACTCACTGTCCACTTTATTAGGTAGCCAAGAACATGGCAGTAACTCAATACATGAAGGAATTTAGACATAATCATGACATGAGCTGACACTTAAACAGAGCATCCAAAAAAGTTAAGGAGATTGATTAAGTGACTTTAAATGCATATTTCAGAAACCGCTGAGCTGCTGGGATTTTCACACACATCGCCCCCTCTAGGGATTACAGAGAATGGTCCAAAAAACGGGAAAAAAAACAGTGAGGGCAGTTCTCTGGGTGAAAATATATGCAGTGCATTTCAGAACACATAACATGTCAAACCTTTAAGCAGATGGGTTACAGAGGCAGCAGATCAAACCAGGAGTCACTCTGGTTAGCTAAGGACCGGTGTCGAGAGGTTTTCTAAGGTTAAAAGAATTTATACAACTCAAAAATCGAGACCAAATCAAAGTTCAAGAGAAATTTCTTTTTAAAAGTCTCTGATAGCATCTAAGAACATCCCTTAAATGATCCATCCATCCATCATCTTCCGCTTAATCCACACGGGGTTGTGTGTCTAGCCATACTCTAGATGGGGCGCGCGCGCACACGCACACACTCTAAGGGCCACTTTAGAAACACCAATTAACCTAACACGCATGTCTTTGGATTGTGGGAGGAAACCGCAGTACCTGGAGTAAACCCACCCAGAGGACATGCAGACTCCACACAGAAAGAACCTAGGCCCTTTAAGGGATCTTTTAGGCATTTTTATGATCTACAATGCAAAAGCAAGAATGTTTAAACAGCAGGGGCTTTATTACTTTTGATAGCCTCTGTGCGTGTGTTGTGAATTTTAACCCAGGTCATCCTGATCGCACGACTTATGTCTCCTGGATAAATTATCATCAAACAATAGTCTACCTCATGATTTTCACTCATGTTTTATTCATATAAGGTTGTGTCTATCACTGTGATACACACAGATACATATTTAAGGAGCCCAACGTTTCCAGATGATTCTTACACTTTATAATCCCACATTCATGCAGATATTAACTAATATTTCAATGTCTGAGAAACTAACACACAGGCAACTGAGGCTACAGCTCACATGGGTTCACCAAAATGGGACAATAGAAAATCTGAAATGCTGGCTCAAACAACATGATAGCACAGATCCTTATGGAACCACATCTCAGAGAAATGTTTCCAGGTCCTTACTGAATCTATGCCATGAGAAATTAGGGCAGTACTGAAGGAAAAAAGCACAGGGCTGGTGAATCAAATAAAGAAACCAATAATGACCGTTCATTTGTTAAACAAAATAAAAACTCACCATCAAACCAGTCGATAGCAGCTTTAGCCGAAGGAGGATCATCGAAGGACACGGTCGCCTCGCCTTTAAGCTTCCCAGTGTCTCTGTCTGTGTACAGGTTTATCATGGGCAAGCCTGTCTTCTTATTCATCTGGTGAGAATGAATCCAAGAGTGAATGAGTGAAAGTGATATATAAGCCATTCTGTAATCACCCTGGACTTAAAGTACAATAAAGCTGTGTTCATAATAGCTGCTTCACACCTTGATGATGCCGATCTGTTTGAAGAAATCTGCAACAGAATCCACGGTGTAGTTATCTCCCAGACCTTGTACAAAGATGGTATTGTTGTCGGAGTTATCCTGCTCGTGCACTGCCGGGGGGGGTGGGGGTGGACAAAAGCAAATATAAAGATTTTACCCAGTGAAAAATACAACTTAGATTTACATCATTTAGCAGATGCCCTTATCCAGGGCAGCTTGCAACTGATACAGTCTTACAATCCAAGCAATCACGGGTTAAAGGCCTTGCTTAATGACACAAACTGAGGCAGCTTGGCAGAGGTGGGATTTGAACCCTGAACCTTCTGGTCCAGAGTCAAGTAGCCTAACCACTAGGCCACCACATTGCCACTTGCATTCTGTTTATTACGGTATCTTATAAAATGGATGATTTATTTATGATTGATTGATTTATTTAAGTGCACGTTATTTGGAAGGGTTTTTCTTCAGGAATAAAAAAGGAACATTTTATGATACATTATTACGATTTTTAGGGAATTTCTCGTTCAAAACTGTGTGATAATGCTGCATGCAATCTGAGGTTATTCTCTGTACTAAAGCTCTCTTCCCATCGGCAACCTTCACTGAGAACGCAGGAGATACACATAAGATAAGAACGTGCACACCTAGCACACACATTTAGACAGAAAGGAAGCGGGATAACTAGCAGGTACCTCTGCCACTGTAGACTGTTGAACTGAACAGAAAAACTGAATCAGCAAGGCCAAGGGAGATACTGAGATAAAAGTCATTACAGGACATTGAGTCGGACAGAAACTAAACTTGCAAAGTCATAAGTGAGATTGATCCGGACGGAGGAAGAAGCTCCCATACATAAGATAAGAACAAACTTACAATATTGTAATAATATCAGGGGTAGAGAAACTCCAGCACGTCATAAACAACTCAGCGGAGAAAGGCGAGGGCTAATATTATTGGTGGCGCCTAAAAACATATTTAAAAAAAACAAAACGATTTGGCAGGGGATCCTAAGGGAAGATGGCTTTCTGTGGCTTTTTACACCGTTTAAACTTCAAAAATAAAAAATTAAAAAAAGTATTTTATCAAACAGAAAATGGAAAAAAATCAAACAGTGAACTGAACCTTGAGCATGGTGTATTGCTATGCCTCTACTTTGTACAAATGTGCTGCATTTCACTTACTTTTAAGCCCACCAGGTCCATGGTCCCGTTGTCCTTTGAATCGAAATAGAAACAGTTATTACTGATATCCCAATATATATTAATGTACAAAGAAACTTGGCTATTAATAAAATGTTATCCCTATATCCCTTGTACACTCACCACATTCACTTTATTACACTTCAATTATTCGAATCTAATCTCAGGAGACTCATAAACTGGTCTGTTTAGTAATGCAGCGTTAAATAACAACATGCAGGTTTTAAGTTCCTTGCCATTGCAACGTTTAAATATCAGGAAATCTTAATGACAACAAACAAAAAATGCATTTTCGTTGTAACTGACCACCCATATCAACTTGATTTAAGAACTCCCCTCAAACACCCAACCAAATCTGACCATGCTGTTTATTTTTGTCTTAATTTTAGCTACCTTGCACCATCTTGTTATATCCAGTACCTTGGAGTCCAATGGAGCACCCGTACATCTTGCACTCCTATTTTCCTAAATATGGAACATGATCCACCATGTCCAAGTTAATGAGGGTTCCATTACCAAGACCTTTCAACCAACCACCTTACATTTGAGAAACCACCATAAGAACCAGGGCTAATACCTTAACCAACCTATGTGCTTTCATTTTTTTTACACGTAACCCAACTTTTCGTGTTTCCATCTATTAGGCTTGGGCTGATAATGCAAAAATGACAAAGTAATATTGTGTAACATGTTAGCATGATGTTTAGTGTCTTTTGAAAAATGCTTTGATATTTACCATTGGAAATAGATTCCATCGTGGGATTTTCTAAGGCTGACAGAATTTACTCGGTCCAACACCATAGGAGAAATTAACTTATCCAACCAAAACCCTTACCCATAGAAGAGAAGGAAAAGCACAATCTCCCATCTATCAGTTTGGGTTTTTTTAAGAACATCCCCTTAGAGGTTCATTTAGTCAATTAAATTAATTTTCTGCAAGTAAGGGGCAAGAACTATATTTAAAAGCACGGGTCGTGCAAATATTACTTCGAATAATCTCCGTGTGTTGTGAATTTTCGATGTCAAGGTCATCTTAATGGTTCACCGTGTTCTTGTTTACCCCAGAAAGCATCTGTAGTTAGTGCTCTATTTTCTTCATAACAATTTAGTATCCTTTATTTTAACTCCCATGTTTTATTCCTTAGGTTTTTTGAAGGCAAACTGGCATCCTCGTCAACTTATCCATTTTACTCTCTAAAGCAAAAGTGTCTTATAAACTAGCGTTTCTTTTAGTTGATCCCAGTATTATTTGCCAGACTGAAAATATACATTACAATCCATTCAAAAGTACTATAGTTTGGAATAACTACAGAAAAACAAGGCTTAACTTAAAGTCCAAAAAACAGACTTTAAAAGGAAATGAAAGAACACACTTTTCACAACATCTTCGTATTATTGTAAAATCATAAAAGATTCGTATTATTGCTACATTCAATAATTCGATTATCGGTCCAAGCCTACTATCCATTTTCCACCACAGATAAGCCATTTACCCTGAGTATCACCTTTCTCTCACCTTGAGATGAGTACAGTTTTCCATAGACCTACCACCATTAGTTTGACCAGCTTTAATAACTCTTACCAGCATGATGCACACTTACAACCACAATTCACCGGAGTATCATAAATGGAGCCTTGCAGGCTGTACCATGTTTAGATATATACGCCGTTTACGAAGGTCCTCAAAGACTCAAACACGTAAACATAACCTCCTGCACCCATGCCGAAGACTCGAATAATACTAGATATTTAGATGAAACTGACAGTGTGTTGAAGTTGAACCTTGTAACAGTATGACTGCATGATCCCCTGATGGTTCCCATTGAAACGGTCAGAATAGTCTTTTCTCTGACTGCATTAATACCAAACACGTTTGTTTATTTGTTTTGAGAATAATGAATCACCACCGATAGTACAGATTTCATCACCATGCCATGTTATATACAGAGGACCTGGGTTCAGGGATAGAGGTGAAACCACTGGGCTTTGGTTCAGATAAAAAAAATAATAAATAAAACAAGGAGTGTTGATAAGAGCTTGTTGTTTCTCATACCCTGAACCCAATGTGATTTTGATTTTTATACCTATATCATTCACGTGTGCATCATCTTATAACTTCCACTTTACAGGAGTTCCGTGTCGTTCGCCGTTCTCACCAACACGCTTTTTCAGTTCTCCTACGTACATTAAGACCCTGAACCTTCCCCCGAATTGGTTAGGTACGCATGCGCATGTTGCCATGCATAAAAAAAGCCTGTTTAATCACATAAAGAATAAAAAGAGAAATCTACTAAACAATGAAATCTGCTTCATCAAAAAGATCCTACTCAGCATTGTAATTATCTGATCTTGCAAGAATGTTTAGTTAAATACCATCAACAACAATGCCAGGGCTCGAGGGTTACGGCCGAACACTGCCCAGAGCATCACGAATTCATACGGTGTTGTTAGTTTCCTGCCACTGAGAGTTAAGTCAGTTCAGGGGGCCCTGTATTTATTATTAATAAAGTGACCAATGAGTATATAAACAAATACGAGCAATAATGTTTAGTGAGGTACTACATGTCACCATCCCATGCCAGGGTTTAAGGCTTTCCCAGCAGAACATTGGTGCCCAGGGCATTACAACTTCACAAGGCACAATTCAGCTTGTTATTTCCTTCCAAGTAAGTTTAGGGCCAAACTCGATCTTATCCTGTATTTGAACTATGAGTGTCTAAGCTGAATAAACAAGTTTAAGATAAAAAATATTAGTTCAAAAGGTGTTGTAATGTTTAATGCAGTAATCCTTTTGTTATGCATTACCCACACGATGACCAAACCATACCATGACCACCCAATCACAGCTCTACGACTAACAGGCGGAACAACTCTACAAATACACATTATAAACCCCAGATGCATTCCCAATCTGAAGCAATGACATAGCTCATGGTTTCTTCCCATAACTGCAACACAAATGAGGTGAACCAGAAGAAAAACAGCCCTAAAATTCCTAAGAGTTTGTCACTTACCACCAAACTTACTGAATCCTCCTCGATCGCCCATTCTGATGGAGAGGGAAAGAGAAGCGAGACGAATTGAAGGTTGGCGAGGGTGGTGCCCCATTTCACTCTTGATGGCAGGGGCTGACCTCAATCCCTCTACAAACCTCCATAAAACTTCTAATACACCTTTCTCCCACCCATGACTCATTACATTCTGTTATCCCACACCAGTCGGGATGTTTTGAGTTACAGTTTTGGTTTTCTCCTCTACAGCAAGGAGTTGCTGAAGTAACAAAATGCCAAGATTGATTTTGTGAGCTCGCTGACAAAAAAGTTAACTCAGTATGTCTTGTGTCACCGTGGTTCTAAAGTGACCAACTGGAATTGCCTGAACCAACTGCAAAATAAACCTTATAATTACATAGGTCAGGACCAGCCTAAAGAATTGCTGTGTTTGTTTCGTTTCCATCATCAGGCATCCTTCAGATGTTGAACATGTTACTACCAACCAAAAGTTGAAACCAAAAATGGAGATTTCCTCTCAGTTTGTCTGCCAGATTTGGTCTCCCATGCCCGCAGTCTGACACCACAAGTGTGTATGTCCAAACTGCCAAGACGGTTCAACTGGCGACTACCAAACACCGGTGGACTCATGGCAAATCCGCACACAGGAAGGAATTTTTTTTGTATTAATTTGCTGCTGGTTTTAATTACAGTAAGCCCTCTAGATACAAACCAGTTCTGTTCCACAGTGGGTTTGCATGTCCAACATATTTGGCCTAAAGTTCCAGTTTGTGAGCCTCCAACACCAAATTGGTGTTCACTCGATTACTTTAACATCAGTGTCCATTTTACAACTTGTACATTTAATACCAGACATAATGGCTTCAAAAATGAAGCATGTACTGTACACAGTCTGAGCCACGACCACGGTCCTACAGGACAACACTTCCACCTCATCCCTGCACAATGTGTCACCTCTGACTTCCTGATTTACTTCAGCTGTTTCCACACTGCTCACAAAAATGAGGGGATAGTTCAAGAGGATCCAACAAGAACTGTTGGAAAATCTGACGCTGTCCATGCCTCATCGCTGTCGGTGTATACTGGCAGTACACCCTACTGAACGGTCAATGTGGGGACACTAGTCCAGTTTGACATGCTTGTGTTCACCCCCATGAATATATCACTTACTACTCAATCACCATAATTGAGTTCGCATCTCATATGTGCAATGGAACAACTTTTTTTATTTACTTTTCTTATGATCTTGGTTAACAAAATAAATTCAAATGCTTCTTTTTGAATCGCTTCATATTCATTTTTAAATATTCCCTAATTTTTGCGAGCAGTTTTTTGTGGTTTCTAATTTAATTTATTGCCTTGCCTTTACTGCTGTGCGCTCCCTGCTTTATTTCCCCGTCTGGTTCCCCTTTTCCTCATGCGTCCATCATGCCATTCCTTCATTTTGGACTGTTTGTGGACTCTGTGTTCCTAGATCTTAAGTTTTCCAGTGTATTTCTTTTTTTTGTTTGTTTTTTTAATAAAGCTCAGCTCTGTACCGGCGTCTACTGTTCATCTCCCACTAGTATTCAACATGTCCACTTCTTGATAAAGCCCAAATATGGCCGAGAGGGACTTAAAAATGTTTAAATTAAAAAAACATGTTCCGCTGCCACGTAACCAAATTCCGCCACAGCTCGAATCAGAGTTCGAATCTAGGGGACTTACTGTACTTTTTATGCCCATCAAAATGTTCTTTAGACATTATCCCTCCAATTTGCCTGCGTATTTATTTTTCTCACCTGTTCCACCCGTTCTCTCTAAATCACATTTGCTGTTTAAGCCCCTTGTTTGACGCATTACGGCGAATGGCATTTAAACAGCATCTTTAATAGAGAGCACAAGGGCACCCAAAAGGTGAGCATAGAAAAGCAGTCGCAAGAGTGCTCTCGGCTGAGCTCTGCCTTCGCCTCAATGTTCAGCGCATTCATTTTAGCCATCCTTGTGATCTCCAGAGAGCCTCGGGTTTAAACTATTGTTCCCTCATATCTTACCTCATTTCCACATCTTTTTCATGTCACTTTACCTTTTATGACAATTGTTGCTTCTAACATGACAAATTACATTGAAGGTTTCAATTTTTACCTTGATTTTTCCCTCCCTCCAATCTAAATGTCTAAACCCTATAAAGCCCTTTCCTGTCGGGGGAACCTTGAAGAAGCAATCCTAGAAGGAGATTTAGAGATTTCATTAAAACATTTCATCACAGTTTTCTTGACGGTAAAAGGATGGAGGTCACAGTGTAAAGGGTCATGGGACACAGGAGGGATACGGAGTATGCAGTAGTGAAAAACATTGTGACTCTAAAATAAAAAGAGGTCATACCCGTAATACACATGCCAGTTTTACACCCTAATTTTTAAAAAAGTAAAAAAAAAAAAGGTTCAATTTGAACGATTTCAGCCATAACACGTGCTTCCAAACACACGTGACTCAGACCTGATCCTTTCAGTTCTTGTATTATTTATATCCAGTGTTACGATTATGGAGTCGTTGCACCCCATACAACACGAGGCTGTGTGTCAAAACTGATTTTAAATCCGTATTCACCGTTTCTCCATTCGTACCATCAACTACCGAAATCATTTAAGACAAGACTGTCACCGTCAATCGAGCGCCTCAGATACCAGAGAGTTGTTCAGAGACCTCTCTCAAATAGTTACCTTCAGGTTTCTCATCATTTCTGCAGATCGAGACTTGATCAGTATCGAACACTCGATTTTAAACACGCTTTTTCATTTTACAAGTCAAACAACATACCGATCGCTGGACCTTTTAGTGCACACTAATAAAAATGTTCACATGTACTATAGGAACAAAAGTTTGTGGACACCCCGTCTGATTAACCAGCCCTTGTAGATCACTTGTTCATAATATAAAGTGCACATTTCTAGATTGTCCGTAAACAGTGGGTTGTACAGATACCCCCGTGACTCTCAGTATCACACATTTATAGGTTTCCTTACCAACCTTCAAAGAAAAGTCCATAGAGTATTAGTGGCTACTCGGGTAAAAAGTGAGCAAGGGATTAGAGTCATGTTCCAAAATATAGCAGAAAGTCCTTTTAGAAGAATAATGGCTTTTGTAGCAGCAACAGGCTTTCAGATGTAATTTCTGGGTGACCATAAACTTTTGACCACATAGTGCACCTTGTATGTACACGGATCATACACAACATGAAAACCTCCTGCCTAATATGGTGTAGGTCCCCAGAGCATCACAATGTCTGTTATCCACTTCACCTGTCAGTGGTTTTAATGTTAGGGCTGATTAGGGTACGTTTAAAATTCACATTCTATTCACTTTTAAAGCATTCTTGTTTATTTTAAGGCTAAAAGTTAATAAGTGCTTACCCCATTCCTCCTCTAGCTCTGGGTCCTCCATGACCCCCTCTGTCAAACCCGCCTGACCCTCGACCTCCATAACCACCACCCCCTCCATGTGGGCCATGCCCACCATGTCCATCCTGGCTACCGTAACTGTCTCCACTGTCCCTCACAGGTGGAGAGTCCTGGCCGTAACCTGAAAAAGAAACAGACAAACAGATGTATGTGACTTTTAATAGAGAAACTGAAAAAGTAAATTACAAAAAACAAAAAAAACCACTATCAGCAGAAACTGAGGCTGTAGTAACCCAGCAGTTCAGGTATTTGACCATTATTATCATTGTTATTAAAAAGTATTTTTATACAATAACAAGTGTGTACTGTCGAGGGAGGGAGTTGCTTCTTCATTTTGCAGCAAGGTTTAGTGACTTTTCTGACCCCTTTAGCAAATTTGCTTATAAAAATCAAGTAAGGGTAAATCCAGCGACTCTTTCTACAAACCATAGCCGAAAAAAATCAGCACAACTGTATGTAACTCCGTGTCTCCTCTGCCATTTGAGACATAATTTGGGATAAAACTTCAAATTGTGAATTTCAATCCATAAAGAAATGCACACATATTGTTGTTCTTTTGAAATATGCACAAGGTTTGTTTAGTTTGGTTTTGGTCTGTAGAGTAAAAAATACAATCTGAAACTAGGCAGTATATAAATATGACCTGATGGCATCTAGCCCAAAGTGTCTATCCCCTCAAAGTTCGATGGAACCTACACAACTGCCTGTATAACATAACTATTTACCTGCTGCATAGGGACTCTGCTGTCCGTAGCTTCGGGTTGGAGAGGAGGAGTAACGGGAGAGCTGACTGTAGTTTCCCCCACTATAGTGGGAGGACGGCTGGCCCCTGCCCCCACCGTAACTGCCACTCTGTCCTCCATAACCACCTCCTCCCTGCTGCTGACCAAAGCCTGACGACTGTGAGCTGCTGCCATAGCTAAGTTTGATAAATAAAAACAACAACAGTAACAACCAACAAGGTAAAGAGCAGAGATGCACCGAATGGTCGGACAGTGACTGGAATCGGACGAGAACTGTGATCGGTCGATCAGTCTCATATAACCCATTCCCCTATGTAGCAACAAAGGCGACACAAACACAGCCATACATGGACAGCACAACGCATTTACTAACTTTAAGTCAGAATTAGGGCTTATTCACACAGTACTATTTTTTTCAAACTAAAGAAATGGATGCACCTTTGCACGAAGAACATTATGGTTTTTAATTAAGAACATTGCGTTCTTTAATTTCCCTTCTCTTAATGTGTGACTGAAATTTTGCAAGGTCTTGACCACATCGTCAATACAAAAACACCAGCAAAGGATTAGTGCAGAGAGCTCTAGTTTGTGTGTTTATGGTCCTGAACAGTATGGTCCCTACACTGCTCTTAAATAAACTGTAAAACGGTTCCATCCAGTCCCTGAGAGTTTTATCACCATTATTTTCCAACCTTACAGCTTTATTTCAACATTTTCTTGAATATGCTTTTTTTAAAAAGCAGCATGTTGCTCGTCCTATAAGCTCTACTAGCAGTATGAGCTGTACTGCACGGCAACCGAGCTCTATTTGGCCAGTGTGGTTTCAAACAACACAGAAATCTTTTTTTAATCAGACTTTGTGTGAAAGGGCCTTCAAGTTCATGTGTGTACAGAGTTGTGAACACGGCTCAGTCACTCGCCGAATTATTAATGAGACTGCTGCTGATGTATGTTCGGCTGTATTTTGAGTGCTAATTCGTCCGTTAAAAAGCAGTACTAAAGGAGGAGTAGGGAACTTAGATGGAGTAAGAATTTATTTGGGACACAGTCATGTTTTCAGAATGGAAGCTCTTCAGAGAGCGCTGTTTGAAATACAAGGACAATGAAAATAAGGCAAGGAGGGAAAAACTCCAAAAATGTTCGGAACTGAATTTAATCAAACGTGATATTTGACGAAGCTAACAAAGGTAAAGAGGTTAAACTCTAAACTATTAGGCAGAAAAAAAACCTCCAACCCTTGGGTGGAGAAAGATTGCAATCGGTGCATCTCTAAAAAAAGAGAACGTAATAAACACTGAATCTATACAGATGATGACAGAAATCCATACAAAGTGCATTCAAATGTAAAGGTTAAATGGCTGACCGTCAAGCCATTACCGACCTAGGAGACGATGCAGGGGTTGAATGCTGCTGGTTGTAGCCCGGATAAGATGTCTGCTGATTATATCCTCCACCTTGCGGCAGCTGACTGCTACTGTTATAGCCTCCCGCACTGTAGGTATTAGTGGACTGGTTTAAACCCTGTGAGGGTGGAGAGGACCCATATCCACCTGATCGAAATAAAAACACAACATAAAGGTTTAGCACGTCTGCCTCAAAGGTACAGTCATAGACAGAGTGAATTAAGTCTGACTTGTTGCAAGATAACAAAGCATGTATGAAAGGGTGTTCTGTACCTGACTGTGACTGGTTGTAGCTGGATCCGTAGCTTCCCTGGCTGTAGGAGCCAGAGCTGCTGCTTTCTGAACCCTGGCTGTATCCTCCTCCATAACCCTGCTGGCTGTAGCCTTGGCTAGTTGTACCTCCATATCCAGCATATCTGTACACAATGGAGGTAAATCGTTACTTTGCTAATACAATCACGCACTCCATAACGTCCATTTGTATTGTTTTGTATAAATAGGCCGGATAAAAATGTTTACCAAGAGATATCTGCCATAAACCGCACATGGTGGGTCAAGACCAAGAGAAGAGACCAGGCCAACACGTATGACCAAATAGGTTGTTTTGTGTGTTTATTTGGATTACTTAACATCAGTGGCCATATCAGCGACACACATACAAGGTTATCCCAAGAGTGGCCATGTACACTTCTCACAAACATTAAGGGATATTTCAAAACGAATATAAAGCAACTAAAAAAAAGCTGAACTTTATTTTATTTTATTAAACACGATCATCAGAAAAACAAATAAAAAGTCAAAGAAAGTTGTTTGATTACACAAATGAGATACAAATTCAACTATGGTAATTGACTAGTAACTCAGACCACATCGGGACGCGATCGTTTTGGTCCTAATAACCGGCTGGTCCGATTAAACAAACATGCCCCATGTTACAAAACGGGACATGCTATGTAACATATTAAATGTTTATTTAACCTTTATTGTGCGATTTTCGGAGTTTTCCGAAACGATCTACAACACAATGTATTGTATAGTAT
>JAUZSU010177943.1:0-12729 GCA_034780255.1 Parotocinclus maculicauda | reverse complement strand
TGAGAGACACTGACACTCTGAGAAGCTCTTTTTATACCCAATCATGTTGTCAATTGACCTAATTAGTGTTAATTGGTTTTCCAGCTGTTTGTTATATGCTCAATTTCCTTTTTCCAGCCACTTATTGCTACTTGTCCCAACATTTTTTGGGATTTGTTGACACTGTGAAATTTTGAAGCAACAAAAAAATATTTTTCCTTTAAAATGTTAAATTTACTCAGACGAAACTTTTAATCTGTCATCTATGTTCTAAATTACGAATAAAATATTGACATTTGCCATCTCCACATATTTGCATTCAGTTTTTATTCACAATTTGTTAAGTGTCCCAACTTTTTTGGAATCCGCTTTGTACTATAAACGTATAGCAAGTGGTGCTTAACAGTATGTGAACTCTCAGTATGTGAAAACTTTCTATATTGCCATGTATCTATGACCTAGAACATCATCAGATTTTCATAGAATCATAGATTTTAACACAAGTCCAAAAAGTAAAGAAAACACAATTATTCATTTATGGAGAAATATTATCCAATTCTACAACCCAAATTCCAATAAAGTTGGGACATTGTGTAAAACATACAAATGATTTGCAAATCCTATTCAACCCATATTCAATTGATTACACCACAGAGACAAGACATTTCATGTTTAAATGGGTAAATGTATTATATATTCACAGAGTTTGATGCCTACAACACGTTCCAAAAAGTTTGGGTCAGGAGGAACAAAAGTGTTCACTGGCTCATTGCGTTAAACTTCTTTACGTTCGAATGTCCGTTTACCTGTCGTGGCTTTTTTCAGTGTTTCCCTCGTTGTGCGCGCTTTTGTTTTGTTTCATTAAGTCATTTACGGACCCTGCCGCTGGCATTTTGGCGCCCAGGAATCGCGGCTGGTAGGGGCTGGCCCCGGATCCGCGGCTGGAAAAGCTTTTGGATCCCGTAAGTGGCCATGGTTATGCGAGATCCCTGTAACATGGGAAAGTTAAAGTATTCCCAAAAACACCTGTTTGGAACAATCCACCGGTGAACAGGTTAATTGGAAACAGGTGGGTGTCATGATTGGCTTAAAAGTAGCATCCCCGAAAGGCTCAGTCGTTCACAAGCTAGGTTGGGGTGATTTTCACCACTTTGAAAACAGCTGCGTGAGCAAATTGTCCAACATTTTAACTTATCGGGCAAGTGCAAGATATTCATCATGGATTTTTTGTTTAATTTCATCATGTACAGTCCATAATATAATCAAAAGATTAATAGAATCTATGGAAATCCCACAAGTAAGCAGCAAGGGCCAAAAACCAACACTGAATGCCCGTGGCCTTCAATCCCTGGTCATTAAAAACTACATCATTCTGTAATGGATATTACCACAGAAATCAGAAATCCACCGTCAGTGAACACAGTTCACTCCATCTACAAGTGCAAGTTAAAACTCTACCGTGCAAAGTATAATAGTGGATTTTAAGTCCTCCGTGCCAAAGAGGAAAAGGACTGTCTGGATTGTTATTAGAGCAAAGTTCAAAAGCCAGCATCTCTGATGGTATGGGGGTGTGTTAGTGACCATGGCATGGGTAACTTGCACACCTGTGAAAGCACCAATAATGCTGAAAGGTACATACAGGTTTTGGAGCAACATATGCTGTCATTCAAGCAATGTATTTTTCAGATACATCCATGCTTATTTCAGCAAGACAATGAACTGTACGTGTTACAACAGCGTGGCTTCATAGTAAAAGCATGCAGGTACTAGACTGGCCTGTCTGCAGTCCAGACCTGTCTCTCATTGAAAATATGTGGGGCATGATGAAGCGAAAAATATGACAACGGAAACCCTGGATGTTGAGCAACTAAAGTTGTACATCAAGCAAGAATTCAACAGTTAGTGTCCTCAGGTCCCAAATGCTTATTAAATGTTGTTAAAATGAAAGGTGATGTAACACAGTGGTAAACATGCCCCTGTCCCAAATTTTTTGGAACGTGTTAAAGCTATCAAATTTAAAATAAGTGAATATGTGCAAAAAATATATTGTCTTTGAAGTGTATTCAATTTAATATGGGTTGAAACGGATTTGAAAATCATTGTATTCTGTTATATATGTTTTATGCAACATTTCAACTTGGGGTTTTAAATACTGTATCCATGTGTGACAAAAGTATATGATAATAATTCTTATTACAATATTAAAAGTTAATTTCAAGGTGTAATCCATATTCCATATTCAAGGGAACACTGAACAACAAAGGTGTAACTGGTAGGGTTGCAAGAAAATGTGTTATGTGTATGGATGTATGTTATGTAAAAACTTTCCTGAATGGCATTATTTACTTAATAACTTTATCTCTGTTTGTGTCCCCGTAGCTGCTCAATGGGGTTTAGGTCAGCTGACGGTTAAGGAAAGGACATGACAGTCCCCAAGAACAAAATAGCCATTAAGTTGCCAAATTACCATCAAAATCTATAGTAAAACTAAAAAAGTACATTTTGTCTTAAATAAGTTGTTAAAAAGCTTTGAGGTGTGTTTTTGGTTATTATCCTGTTGCAATATGAATCCTTCTCAACAAAGGTAAAAACAACATTGTTCTAGTGGTCTCTGACTTGTTGGTCCCCACTGCATATATTCAAAATGTGATTTATAGATGTTTAACATATAACTATACTGCTCACAAAACTTAGAGGATATTTCATTAGGGGATCTTTCATTTTGACCTATCCCCTAATTTTTGAGCAGTATATTTAAAACAAACAAACTATTGTTGACTTAAATAAAACAAACAAACAACACCTAGATTTTCTCATTTTTCATGACAATTAACACTATTGGTTTAATGCTTACCTTTTAGTCGACTCAGGGTCGAAACAGGTTTTTGTAACATCTGTGATTTCTAGATCACAGCAGTCACCATCATCATAATCATAATGTATAGTGTTACACTCAGGCTGGCATAGCCCATCACCCCTCATCCAGCTGTAGCAGGTGAGAGGTCGCAGGCAATCACCTCCATCATGGCCTGTAAGTGGGTGGTCACACTCACGGTCACAGTGACGATCTCCCACCTTGGCCACATGGCAGTTGCTCAGCACAAGGCGCTGTCGTAGTGACGAATTACGCACCATAAGAACAGTGAGCTCCAGGGTCAGGTTATATGGCCCAAATGCATCCTTGAGCGCTTGTTGTTGCTGAAATATTTGCTGCCGTGACACAGTTGGACTGCTGCCATCATCATTGCAAATGTTTACCACACGGTATCGGAGTCGCTTAGCAGCTCGCAGCTCCCAGTGACTGTTGTAGCTCTTAATGACATCTGGATTGTCACAAATGGTCACCCCACAAGGAGGAGGCAGAAAACGTGATACCACCTCTTGCTCTGGAGCTGGTAAAACTACAACGGCTGGGTGCTGGCAGTCTTTGTACGGCATCCATTGTTCTTCTAGCTTAGAAAAGTCAGCCCAGACATTCAGAAGGGGGCTGTGTTGCTCTGAAGGCCAAACATCACCTTTAAAATTTTCATTTTGTCGCCGTGCATGGTCCCACAAGACAACACCTCCAAGATAGCCACGGAATGCATGTTCTGAACTAGAAAGGTCACCTCCCAGCAAAAACAAGCGACAGCTTTTGATAAAGCGGCTACATAAATCACCAAATTGCTGCTTGCTTTCTCCAATCTTGCCACCGTCTACAAAGAGAGCCATCTGATGGCCATCATAACTGGCAACTACATAAGTCCAAGCACCCGGCTGGTAGTGCTGGTGCCCAGCAAGTGTGGTAGATCTAAGGGCACGGTCTGTACGCAGAGTAAAGTAAAAGCATGCGTCTTTTTTCCCCATGGATTTAGAAGTCCGGATACCTATAGACCACCCCCTTTCACTGTGTGGGCTGGAGCAGTTGTCAAACACACCTTTCAAAAAACAAACAAAACAGGAGGACAGAAAACACACATAACAGATTAGCACAGCCAAAATATATGTCCAGTGCCCCAGCCAAGCTTTCAAAATTGGGATACAATTATCCTAAGGGGTGTAAATCATTTCCACTGAACAAAGTCTCCGGTAGGTAAAACTGCTTTTCAAAAGCAGTCTGGCAGCCAGATGTTCATGTGGAAGGACATAGAAAGGTCAGGGAAGTCCTTCACCCACCCAGCACATGCCCACATACAAGCAAACACGTACAAACACACACAGATGCCACATTCCAAAATATAATGGGCATATTTAATAAATTACCACAAGGTATACAGGCCAGACAGAAAAGTGAATCAATTGCCATTAGAGGTCAAGGTTTAGTTTAAGCTGCATTGTAAAAGTAAAATGATCACTGAACATCTTACAGTACGCACATGAAAATATATTCATATACAGGGTGCAGTGTTATGTTCCAAATAATTAACAGTGTTTTGCATTGCAGTATTTCAAGCGACAGTAACACAGAATTTAAAGCAGAGTAGTCTAATGCAACCCAAAAATACTAACCTGCTACGATGGCTGGATTGTTCTGGCCTCCCTCAGGCTTGACCCACAGCTCCACAGTGAAGCCGGAACGAGGAAGCTCCACTCCAGCTGCTGGGTTTACCCTTAGCTGCTCCCTCTGGCCACTGAAATAAAGTGCTGTCATCCAGTTTTGAGGGACGTTATGGATCTTGGCATGCCACAACTTGGAAGCTTGGCTGTTCTTGCCCTCTGTTTCTGCTGAGTAGTCCTCACTTTTTTCAGCTGAATGCTTTTTCTCTTCACTGGTAAAATTTATCAGGCTGCGGCGCATTCTTTGTCCTGAAGAGGGACCGTCTCTTCTTTCTTTCCATCTCTGTGTAATCTTTGGTTTTGTCATGTCAGATGCTTGTGTTGATTTTCTCATGTCTGATACTTGCGAAGTAGTTACACTGTCTAAGTTATTCACTTGCAGAACAGAGCTGTCAGTGTTTGATGACTCTAGACCTTCTTTCAATGCTGAATGTGTCTTCTCCTGACTTTTCTGTATGTTAGACCAATACTGATGGGCTTCCTGGTTTTGGATGATTCCTCTGCCCCATGGATAAATTTCAGGAAAGTCTTGCACTCTTTTTGTCTTTAAATGTACTCTCTCTCCGTCCCTCTCTCGGTTAGTCTTATGTAGTAAGAAAACACCAAGATTTTCTTTGTCACTGCTTCCCTCTGGAGGTCCAACTTTTATCTCAGAGGTGCAATCACTAGAGCAGGATACCAGGGATTGCACTGATTTTGGATGAAGTCTTGGCAGACGGGCATACTTGCCCGGCATGCCTGCTAAGTGGTAGTGTCGGGCTACTGGGACATTGAGGCTGTCTGAGCCACACTTCTCATCAACAACCTGTTTCTTGTTTGCATTCTGTGCTAAATTCAGTTTATAGTGCTGAATGTGGTCCGACTCAGTTGGGCTTAGCCATGTGTGGAATATTACAAGAATGACAGTCAGCAGTTTGAAAAACATGGTGGCATTAACTGGAATGCACAATCTAATAATTCAGTATGGAATAATCTATTTGATACTTGCTTTTTGTATTAACAAAGAACAGTCACTACTACAAACAAAATGGTTACTGGTTAATCTGCAAAACGTCTAAATATAGACTAAATATAGACTATTCAGTCAAAAACATGAATTTCACGTAGGCTGATGTTAAAACTTTGGCGGGAAATGAATCATTACTTAAACAACAAAAAGTATCACTGTGATTTTGTAGTTTTTAGATAGGCTACATTTATCAGACTTTCTCAATGTTGAAGCGTCGATAAATCTCGATTGGGTACCGTCTAATATAGAATTTTCCCTGCGGTCGCTTCAGAGGCTGTGAGGGTTTTCCTCTCCTCCCTCCTTTGGATTTAGATCAGAGAAGCTCCTGTTACTGGCGCTCCAGTGCGCATCTTCTTGTTTCTTCTTGCAGATTTTGGTAGGTGGTCCTGGACTTTTGTTCTAATATCATTGCCCCATGTTTCATAAAAAAAATCCCACAGATTTCCAAAAATGCCCAAAGAACTCCCGTGCGCATTTGCGCGCAAAGCAATGTCACCTGTTAAGGCGCAGCATCACTCTGTAGGCATGAACACGTTACTCCATTGTGATCTAGTTCTGAAATATAATCCGTCTGGTTACTTTTTTTTTTTAAAGAAAGTATTCAAGAATCCCACGGATTTCATAAATAGGTGTATATTTCTATGGATAATTTGAGGTCGCGCCACTTTCTCACACTCTCGCCGTCTTCAGCACACCAAGTTCCAAAATGTCTCCTGAGGTTTTAGCACAGGAAAAATACAAACAAAAATCCATTTTTTATTTTAATGGCATATTAGCATCATTAATCTCTCCTCATCTGTTCAAGAATGTCCGGAGCGTGATGCATAGCCTGCAGAAAAAAAAGTTCGACTTTGAAAATACCATGAACACGGGGTTCCAAAGAAAACACCCTCTTTTTAAGATCGCCGGCTGGTGCGTCGTCTTTGCCCTTCGTATTTCCCCTGTGCCCACTTCTGTAGCCTGTGTGCTCTCTGTCTCTCTTCCTCTCTTCCTTTCACACACAGGTTTTCTTATGAAGATCAAACCAACGCGCTTAAACGGTTTTATCCGAGTGCTCAAATGTGACGTCACAACGACACCCCCTCCCCACCGAACTATTCCTTGTCTCGCACTTTCACTAAGCAAAGCGGAGCTCCTGCACTTTCAGATTTCTGCTGTCATCTCTCTCAGGTCCAGCTCTCCCAGCACTCAGCACATCTCTTTGACACGTGAAAAGGGAAGGAGCTCTGAAATACTGTAAAAACCATAACTGTGGAAAAAAGTGCAAAAACAGATTGAAAAAAGGTATGCATCTTCTAGCTAAATTGACTGGAGTCTAGATCTATCTTGTAGTGCAGTAATGTTTGGGTGAAGATGTCAAAAGTTTCACACTGACCTGCCCCAACATGCTGCAATTCTCCCCATATCCTAAATATTCCATTTTCATCTTTGGATTCCTGCAATATCATTTTATAATATGTGAAATGAAACTTTAGCTGAGTCAGTTATGATTCTATATACTTTTTTTAATGGTGGCATGGGAAGACTGCAGGTGCAACAACCTTCAACTGACCTTCTGGTGTCACAACATCAGTTGGATCAGTTGCATAGGTTATGGCATCAATAACCATGCAAATAAGCGTAGGGTGCCCCTGCACCACAACTCACTGTAACCACCAGACCTCTCATCAGATGTGAGGATTAAAGCAGGAAGGCTCTCCACTGGGATCCAGTGCTCTACGAAATGCTTCTCTCTGGCTTGATCACAACCTTCAGAAAAGTGAGGTCTGTTATTATGAATTTGCAAAGCAAGGTTTTCTGATACCCTAACTTCAATTGCAGGGTTGCTGACACCATAAGATCGGATGAGGGTTTGGGATGTCATATATTCAGATGCACGTTGTTGCACTCCATTCAGTCTCCTCTCAGTTGCTCAATCATTGCCAGGGCTTGTTTCCTGAGTCTCATATAGACACTAGATCTGCAGTTGTCATGTTGCCCCCACATTACACATTCTTTTTACATACAATGCCAAATGTGCATGTTCATTATTTAAGTAATTGATTATTCAAACCATAAAAATAACTTTCATATCTGTCTTATTAAAGTTCAATAGGGGTAAAGAAGCTGTAGCATAAATGGTGTTCAGATTACCTCTGATCTGATACAGATCAAAATGTGTACAAACCTAAAACTTAACTTACTGCTGTGTACTGTTTAATGTTGTGATTACTCTACCCTACAATGATTACATTCATATACTGCTATCTGTATATTTCTGGATAATGTATGCTCATCCCTCAACCTGATCTATGTAAGCAGCAATCTTTTTCCAATTTCAGGAAATGGAAGCAGCCAATACTAGCAACAGTAAAACAGAGTGTATTTTGGGGGGACATTCATCAAGTCATAAATGATCACATTATACAAAGGTTATGTGGCGACACCATGATGCAGTTCTTAGCTCTTCATCTCCAGTTTAAGTCTGTGTGGACTTTGTATAGTCTCCCTGTGTCTGTGTAAGTTTCATCTAGGAACTATAAGAGAAAGGTCATTTCTAAGTCCCCTGTCACATTTTAGAAACATGTTAGGTAAATTGGCTTTAAAGGGTACCCTGTGAAATCGTGTGTAAGTGTGTGTGTGTGTGTGTGTGTGTGTGTGTGTGTGTGTGTGTGTGTGTGTGCGCGCATGTGGCCTTCAAATCAGTGGTATTCTGTACAGGGATGGTTATCACCTTGTGGCCTTTGCTGTCAGATATTTCATTAAGTAAACATGGAAAGTGAGGCATATGTGTAGTCATTCAAGTACTAAAGTCACTCACTACCTTATGCAGAGTATTACAATAGCAACTTTTGTTCTTGTTCTGCCAATCTCCTGTGTCACAGTGTTTCCCTGAGTGTGCTTTGCTCTCTGCAGGAAGTAGCCCATCCATTAGAGGAACAAAGGGGGCAAATGCCTCAGGGAATACATTGTGCTAGGTGCTACAGGGAAAATAAGGCAGAGGGTGAGAGAGTGAAGAAAATATTAGGGGTTTCCCCCCGTACTGTTCAAAAATATATTTTATTGAGAATTTCAACATCAAAAGAATTATGTATATTTTGGTTATATGGTATAACATGGTATATATGGTGTGCTCATGGTGAATATACTGACTAGTAATAATGACTGGTTTTAAAGGGGTGTGATACACACAACACCCTGATCTAACCCCAATGTACATTAGTTCTGTATATAACATTGAGACACTCCAGAATAATATAAACAAGAAATATTGGACAGAATACTTGCATGGTTGTGCATGCATATTAATAACCTGACAATCATAGTTTCACACATTGTTTATTGCTTTAGATCTACAGCAAACTTAGAATGAAAATCATGACATTACTGTTATAATAGAAAAACAAATATTATATCTGCTTAAGGATGTTTATAACAGGTCTCATACAACACTCATTAGCACAGGTGCACATGACTTGTAAAGACATAGTGTTAAACTAAAGCTCATTTAAACCAATACGCATAGTAACAAACAAGACTCCATAAGTAGACAGAGCAATAATATGTAGCATGAGGTGAACCTGTTTAATGTATTGAATTCAGAAAGCATTTTTTGCCTCACACGTTTTGTCAGGCTTAATGTGCAAGCTCAGGGTGCCTGGCAGTTAAAGTGGGGGCCCCTTCAGGGGCAGAAAGGACTTTGAACAGTGGGAGGCAAGAATTCTGCAACCAACCCGAAGGATCTGCCTGCAAAACATTCGTTTTTTCTTTTTTTTTTTACATAAAAGTCCATTAGGATCCAGCTGCAACGTTGTGAAAAAAAGATGAATGGAAGCTCCTAGGCCCCACCCCACCCCTATAAGGGGCCTCGAAGATAATCCTTCATTTCAGGCAGCCTAGACCCAGTCTATTTTGAAGTACCCAGAAGATGCAATAGAGGTTAAATTCTGACACGAAGCTTTAGACAAAATGGTGAGCGTAAAAAAAAACATCAAGGTCTTTTTAGTGAGAGAGATGCTAATCATTTCCATATATTTAAAAATTGCTTGCTGTAGTTTATATAAAATCTGAACTATTCATCATCTGACACATAATATCACCTTTTGCGTAAGTTAATAGCAAAAAAGGTAGTCTTTTTCGTGTCAAACACGCTGATTGATCATTCACAGTTATGTCATATTTTATTTAATTAATATTTCTTGGATTCCTTGGATGATCAGCTATCACGGGATGTGCCACAGCACCTCAACTGAGTTTGATTCTCATTATGTTTTTGATTTATTAGGATGTTTTGGGTAATTTTGGTTGCATCATCCAAAGACGATGCTTCAGGTGATGTACCAATAAACCAGATTTCTCAAGTAAAATATTTAGAATTTAGAATACCAGTATATATTTTAATATACATTCATTACTTTCTTGGGTTCTGATCCATCCAGTATATTTCATAGTTGGGATGACGTTTTGGTGTATAGTGTTAGTGGTTGTCTCATTATAACATATATAAAGAGGATATAGAGATGAAAATGAAAAATTGATAAGTGACCGAGTAGAAATGTTTTCCTGTTGTGAATTCATAAGCACTGACATCAGATCATTCTCTGTCATTAACTTTGTAGTCATGGAATGGCCACTGAAAGTCTAATGAGAAAGATTTTTTACAAGAATTTGCAATATGACTGTGAGTTTGGGCAAAGAAGATAAACCCTGGCTCACAGTTTTTTATTTCATCTAAAAGGTGTCATACAAAGTCATACCAAGTTCTTCATCAAAGTTGGCAAACATGTTTCTTTAAGGACTCTGTATTATCCCATTAACTGCCAATTTTTTTATGAACATTTTTTACTTTATTTCTGTCCGCCTACATCCCATCCCATCCCATCCCATCCCATCAGTGAGCAAGTTAAAGCACCCGATCCCCAAATGAGAATCATGGTTTTTAATGGGTTACTCTTACACTCTGGAAAGGTGAGGACAAAACTATATATATATATATACTCATCACACTTGACAGAAAATGATAAGCAGACATTTCTCAAGTGTGATGAGTACATTGGTGATGAGTACATTGGCTTCTTGTTAAAAGGAACAGGTCTGGGTCCACCATTCTGCTTAATGTTCTACCAGAAGCCATGCAAGATGTATAAATGTTTAAAATGGCAAAGGCACTACTCTCGTTATAAGAAGCTGATTTGGCTGACTCTGTATCAGCACAACACATCCAGATGATCTCTGTTTTGGATAGCACATCAGTGTCAAGATAGCTAAAGTAAAGAAATAACAGCAATACAACAATAATGGCACAGAATAATCAGTGTTCAAATTAGATCAAATACTAGATTTAATAAAAATAATGCAAGTAACCAACAATAAATCTACATATCAAATACACAAAAATGATAACAATTTATAGCAACAGACCATTTATACAAAAAACAATGCACCAAATATTCAGTTTGTCAAGATATTTACAGTTGGGCTAAGATTTAATAGTTGTTCTTGTTTTTAATGGATCGGAAAAGCTATAGAGGTGGTCTCCTGACAAATATAAATGTGCAGAAACATTACTAAGGTAATTAAGTACATGCAAATTGAATCAGTAACGTAATTATTGATGAACACAAATGGGCACAATCAGTCTGTGACCTTCACTTATATCACTTCTGATGTCACATCTATATCTGAATTAAATGTATCTATATCTGTCAGTCTATGTTTCTCTATGTTTCATGAACATTTCCATGTGTATGCCTTAAACTATTGAATTAATTCACACAGTATGCATAAATATTGAGGAAATAAAATCTTAGAATATTACCTATATTACCATATAACATATGCATAATATAAGCATACATTTATATACTCACACAAATTGAGTCAAAATGAAAACTAAATGAAATATTTCCTAAAGAACTATTCACAAAGTAGGTATTTTTCTGAGTATGTAGCTATTGATTATGCAGGATTTTTAACAACAGAGTACATACACGTCGCATTACAGTATCACTATAATTATGTTAATTATAAATTAAATGTGGCGTTAGAACGTAACATTTACACCAGAACCACAAGATGGCACTAGCTTGACACCAGCAAACAAAAGGAACCTGGGAGCACATGATGTATCCAAATTTCACGCAGTAACTGTTTTAGTCCTATAGTTTTTCATACAAACACACACACACACACACACACACACACACACACATATCTTGAAAGCTGCTATATTAGATCAAGGGCAGGTTTCCCCAGTAGAAAGGGGACAATGTAGTATATTGTATAGTATCAGAAATCGCTTGTCATAATCAGATTTGCAATATATCTGCAGATTTCAACAACCAGCACCCAAAAAGACAAGCAATTCACACAGCACTGTTGCATTCCTAATGGCCAAATTCAGAGAAACCGTGTCTGTGTACGAAAAGCCATGTAGGGGTCATCTGAAGACAGCTACCTACAAAAGCCTCAACATTGGTTTGGGCAGCCTTTGTGTAAGGTCCACAACACAGCATGCAATTATTGAAAGAAAAAACTACATAAAATAAACAGACAACATTTCAACAACAACATTCCAATGTGACATTTCTAAAGTACGTCAAATTTAATTTAATCTAGAAATTCTGTCATAGAGACCAAAACAAATACAAATTAATTTCTTCTCCTTAAGACTTATTTAAACAAGTATACTTTGTTTAAATTGAACCTGGCTTACAAATGGAGTCATACTAAGAGAATATTAGAAAGGCAACTGGGTTGGAAGTAATTCATATTTATCTGAAAATGTTGTGTGAAAAACTCTAATTTCTTAAGCTGCTACATGTAGTACCTACTGAAAAAAACATGCAGTATATATTTTATGAGAGATGTGTTATCATATAAAATTAATTTTCTACTCATGATGGCACTTGTAAAGGTAGAAACTAGCAGCACGTGTGAGGAAGGTCATCCAGTGCAAAACCTGTATCAAGTCTAATATGCTGCTCAGAGTGATTTGTTATGGCGACCTCTAATGGGAGCTGTCGAAAGAACCACAGCACAGAAAATGGAAATGGTGACACGCATACAGCCAGAATAAATAACTATACGCATAAATACAGTGCATCCGGAAAGTATTCACAGCGCTTCACTTTTTCCACATTTTGTTATGTTACAGCCTTGTTCCAAATTGTATTAAATTAATCTCTTTCCTCAAAATTCTACACAAAATACCCCATTATGACCAT
>JAUZSU010177932.1:0-12730 GCA_034780255.1 Parotocinclus maculicauda | reverse complement strand
ATTACATACTGTACACGTTCTTTGGTCCGATTAAGCGGAATTTTGGTCCAAATAAGCGAATAACATTACACGTATTTGATAGGATTTGTTTCGGTACTTTAGGATTTGGTCCGAATAAGCGGCTGGTCCCATTAATCGGTGGTCCTATAAACCGGAATCGACTGTATTACCTTCGATTAGAGAAAATAAGATTTATGCTTAAAGGAAATACTGCTATGTTTTTTTGTAAATGGGACCCATTTCTTTCTTACTTTAATTCACTTCAGACTTTTTATCATTAATTTCTTATTTATTATCATTAGTTCTTATTTATTGTATTATTATTATTATTTTTGTTTCCTTTTCTTCTTCCTTTATTTATTATTGTTTTTTTTTTTTTGTTGGTTTATCGTTTTATCTTCCTTTTTTGACTTTGTCCGTTTTCTTTCTTAATTTGCTTATTTACTTTTACTTACTGTTGTGTGAGTGTGGGAGGATTTAAGGGTTAAATAAAAAACAGGGAGGTTGATCTTTGTTTCCTGTATTCATTTGTATGTTATACGAGCTCCCCAATAAAACATGTTTCAAAAAAAGGATGCCTATATAAAGAAGAAAATGTGAAGAGCCAATCAGAGTCCAGCCTTTAACCCCTTTGTGGTGCTGTTGCATAACCTGAAAATTAATCAAGTGAAAAAAATCTCTTTTTACCATCAGCCAAATCAGGTCATCACCTACAGGAAGTGTAAAAGAGGTTTTTACCAAGACATGAGTTTAATAAAGACACGAAAACGACCACTAAGGTCATTCAGAAGGGGCTGTGCAGTAATGCTTTTTATTCTTTATTTCATCTCCCTTTTACACCCAAGTCTTTTGCTCCTAACAGAAAAAGTATTAATGGCAAGTCAGAGACCCCCATCAGGCCGACCCATGAGCCGTGGGTCTTTGATCCCAAACGCTGGAAGACCACCAACTGCCATCAGACCTCCACAGACAGCAATCAGAGTGGGAACAGGGGTGAGTAGATCAGCTGGTTCAGGATCCCTCCTACAACATTAACCTTATAAAAGTTACAATATAAAAATGCTGTTTCGTATACAAATACTGAATTTGAATGTTGGTCTGTCTGCTTTTCTGGGCTGTTTGTTCATCTGATTTTAGGCTCATGTATTTATAGTGATCTGTGTATTAATGGGTTTAAGGTTATGTCTAATCCGTCTATTTAAATATATTATGGTTTCCAGATGGTGCCAGGCACTGGCCGTCCAGGAACCAGATCTGGACCTATGGCCACACCAGGAGTCTTATCAGCTCAGATTAAAGTAACCGATCGACCTGTGACTCAGCAGGGTCTCAGTGGTATGAAGACAGGTGGAAAAGGTACCCCTAAAACACCCAGACTCACTTCTGTTCTATTAATGGTGTAAATCTTTAGACTGGATGATACTTTATTTATAACTCACTAAGTAAACCTAAAATAAAGCTGTTAGTCTGAATTAATTAGATTATATTAGCGTAATGACGCTTGTTGTTTATTTTCTTGTCCCGCAGGACCACAGAGGCAAATCCTGGATAAGTCGTACTACCTTGGGCTGCTCCGGTATGTGTTTTTTAAAATTTTTTAATTTTTTTAAGCTTTAAACTAACGATGGGGCTGTATAATAATGGCTATTTTAGATTTTTCTGTTAAACATTAAATAATTTACATTTAAAAATTACGGAAAAGTAGTGTAAAAACAATGAATGTGACTGATTTGATCAGCACTTTGGGCTACACCCAGCATTTGGCCTGTTCAGGGCTCTCATTTGCCTCACTTTGCTTTAGAGTTTCACATTTCACAGTGGTAGGTGTCAGAGTTTTTTATATATCTAATACATGCTGTAAAGTAACCCATCCACTATTCATTATCTTCTGCTTAATCCACATGGGGTCACGGGCAATCCGGTGACCACCCGGCAAGCCTGAGCACAAGGGCAGGAACAACCCTAGACGGGGTGCCAAGTCATCATAGGGCACACACACACACACACACACACTAAGGACCACTTTGTTCACACCCATTAACCTAACGCATGTTTTTGGACTGTGGGAGGAAACCGGAGTACCCAGAGTAAACCCACACAGACAACACACAGAAAGCACCCAGGCCGCCCCACCCTGGGATTGAACCTGGACCGGAGCTACCCACTGAGCCACCGTGCCGCCCTAAGTATCAGTCATACTTATGACACCTCATACAGCTCACCTGTGCAACGGCGATTAATTATGATTATCACTTTAAACTTTACATTTACATTTAAGGCATTTAGCAGACGCCCTTATCCAGAGCGACTTACAATTCATACAAGCTATTGTGGGTTAAGGGTCTTGCTCAAGGCAGAGGTGGGATTTGAACCCTGGACCTTCTGGACCATAGTCCAGTAGCACAGTAAACTTAAGCCCTTTATAATGATATTTCTGTTATTTTGTTCTCTGTAAGAGAATGTCTGTTCTGGTTATCACCTGCGTCACCTGTTTCTCGTTACAGGAGTAAAATAAATGATCTTGCAACCGAAACCGGCAAGTTACAGAAAGAGATCGACTTCTTCAACCAGGAGAACTCGGTGTACCTGTCCTATGAGAAAAGGTCTTACGAACACATTGATAGAGTTTGCTTTCTGATTTTTTGCTGTCATCCTAAAAATACTTTACCTTACGCAGAGCAGAGAGTTTGGCTGGAGAAATAAAGGATCTTCAGGGGCAGCTAGCAGATTACAACATGGTAAATATTGAAAATTGTGTGCACTGGACAAAGCTACATGTTTAGTTTACCTGAATAAATCGCTCCCGGTCGCACAGAACAAAAGGGAGATTTAGTAAATCAATAAGAATATTTCCTTTTTCGTTTTCACACCTACAGTAGTCCGTAGCTTATTTATTTCACGGCAGTGTCTGTGGGGTAACAGGGGTTTTACCCTTAAGAAGGAATGCATGGTACACGCTGGGCGCAGTTGGAAGTGCATCCAGGAAGGGGCGCCAGTTCCTCACAGGGCATGGCATGGGGTGCTTGTACAGTGCTGGGGATGAGTCCCTTTCTCCAAAAGTGCCAATCATGTCCCTGTATGGCTGGATGAAAATAACCTTTAGAGCATTGTATAGTTATTATATTTGTTTATGTATACAAATTTTTTATATTTAAATTGTGAAGGTAAATGCAGAACAACAAAACAGCCATGACTTAAACTGTATTTATATGCGTGTTAATTGCAGTAACCTGTTAAAAGCATAGATCTCCATGGCTTAAATACATCAGTGAGTTGACATATTGATATTTGGGATGTCATTGTGTTTTTGTTGTTGTTGCATTATTAAAAATTCATCTAATGACCTTGGACACATGGACCTATAGCTGGTTGACAAACTGAACACCAACACAGAAATGGAGGAATTAATGAATGACATCAGCATGGTGAGCACTATTACTTTTTTCATGTATTTAAATTGTTTAATTGTGCCCTAGAATTTTTGCGTTACGGTACAAACGTGTTTGTGTCACACTTCTGCTGTTGTGTTTAGCTGAAAGCACAGAATGACAGAGAAGCTCAGAGCATCGACACCATATTCACTGAGAGAAGGAAGTAAGTGCTGTAAAACCTTATTTCCACTGCATCCTACCATAAGCACAATCTGCATATATTTTTATATAAAAACATCCTTTTAAGATGGTTGAAAATGACACAAAACCTTAATAACCCTTAGACACCATACTAAAGATGCAGTGATTGGAATTTCTTGATTCCTGATGCTTTAAGTGTTTAGTTTGTTCCTTAAATCAAGTTTTATGGTCACTGCTGAAGTCTGTTTGGATAGAAGCATAACCCAGGCATCTGCTGACCTTACGCAGAAATCAATCCCAAACTCTTCATGGTTTTGGCGTCATGGTTTTAGGTTTCCTGGGTTGAGTAATAGTTTAGAATCTGCTTATAAAGGTGGTGCTTTGGTGCAAGTTTAGTCAGGCTTCAGTAGAAAATGCAGGTCAAACATCGTAAAGGATTGTTGAGAAATTCCTGGGTATGCACCCCGATTTTTTTAATGTTAACTCTGCGTTAAAAGACTGGACAAAAATGAGTATCAAACGCAGTCATTTATATACAGTCCAATTCACTATTAATGATGGTTACAAGTTGCGGCTTAAATGCTTGTACGCAAACAGTGTGTTCAAAGAGCAGCTCAATAGGTGAATTTATTTAACTTTAAAGAAGATCGACGGTGCTGAACCATATCAATTGGCTCAGTAAGATGTAACAGAAGGCGAAGAAAATCTTGCACTGTTGGTTCTTTCTTCACCTTCTCAGCTCCTTTAGAAGTTGCTCTGGATGTCATTTGGGGCACGTTGGCTCACTGGGTAGCACCACTGCCTTACAGCAAGAAGGTCCTGGGCTCAGTCCCAGGGTGGAGCAGCCTGGGTTTCTTCAGTTTCCTATCCGTGTCTGTGTGGGTTTACTCCAGGTACTCCGGTTTCCTCCCACAGTTACACCTTTTGTGTGTCGCTGTGTGCCCACTGATGCCGATAGCGATGGTAAATAAACCAAATGAACAATTAAGTTGGATGTAATTTCATTGAATCTCTTAATAGAACCAAAAGGATTTCAAGAAAAAATACTAGCCTAGAACAAAAGAGGCGAAAAGAGGAGAACTGGAGATGTGGCTTTTCCACACCGATCTCTCTGCTTATTCAAATTTACTGCCTCTTTATATTAGTTGTGAACATTATTATCAGTCTCCAGGACCCTCGTGGACTCTGACCAACTCTACCTATTGCCGTTTATTTAGTGCCTTCTAAACCCACAAACACAGAGTTAAACGTCTTCAGCGTCCGTGTGATCCTTGTAGTCCTCAGGTTGAATGTAGCCGTCCTCTATGAAGCCATCCTCGTTCTCATTTATCCCTGCAAGTCCTAGATCCAGCTCGCTGGCGCTGGTCTCAGTCTGCTCCGTGTCCAGGCTGAAGTCGGAATGACGGCCTGTGCTGAACCTGCCGGGCTCCCCGGGCTCACGCAGCCTCTGATGGCGGTAGTTGAAAAGCATTTTGTACCATGTCGGAGATTTAACGGCACACACGATGATCGTGGACGTGCAGAGAATGATCACTATGACACCAGCTAGAAACTTCCATGTGTTGTTCACCCCTGGCTTCTTACTGCCAACCGCTTTATCTTCTGTCCAAGAGTGTAAACAGAGACACAGACCATGCTTATTCCTGCTCATTACATTTAAATAAATTATAGCACATGCATCTGTGATATTGGTGTATGTTGGGCTAGTTTGCACAGCTGTAGACCTAAAACCAAATAATTGATTATTGGTTAAATAAGAAAAATGACACTCCTTTCCCCAGCGTCATCTTTTTCCGACATAGCTTTGTTTCCAGTGTAGGAAAGTCGGTCTACATCAGTTAACTGGATGTGAATTGAGGCAAGTGTGGTGCACTTATAAACAATATCATGTGTGAAATATTTTCAAGACTGGTCTAACCTTAAGATCACTGTTTATATCAGTCACATGTGTCTAAAACACTGGACTTGCCTGATGATGTCGTAGGTACATGTGATGGACTCTGAGTAGCTGTTCTGGTTGTAGTAAAGGCAGCTGAAGGAGATGTTTTAGAGGTTGTAGTTAAGCTTTCTCTGATCACATTAAGACTGTTTTTGGTAGACGTTTCCTCTGGAGTCGAGCAAGTCGGTCCTCCTGCAAAACACATCACCATGATTAAGAAGAGTGGAAAAAACGTGAACCCCTGGAATAACCTCTTCATAGAGTACTTGTAAAATCTAGCTGAGCTTTTATGAAATCATTTGAATTGTGGTGGCTTAGTAGTTAAGGTACTGGACTACGGATCAGAAGGTCCAGGGTTCAAATCTCTTCCAAGCTACTACAGTTAGGTTCCTGAGAAAGGCCCTTGCCCCACAATTACTTGGATTGTAAGACTGTATGAATTGTAAGTCGCTCTGGATAAGGGCGTCTGCTAAATGACATAAACTAAACACAACTCAACAACTACACTAGTTTTTAAGTCTGAACCAGGGATTTCCAGTGTTTGGTTTAATCCAGAAATTGAATTGGGAAATTGAATTCAAACCAATTTCTGGTGACTAACTTTAAAGTTTGGTAAATTTAAATGTTTACCCTGTCAGTTCAAACAGCCTAAGACAAGCGTAAGGCTAATGTAAGGTTAAGACAACACATAAAAACATCATGTTTCTAAGAATACCACTTGTTTTTAAGTTAAGAAAATTCATTCATAATAATCATAATACACCTTTTTTGTAAAAAAATAAAAATAAAATAATATATATATATAATAAGATGCGTTTCTTTCTTAAGACACTTTCCGGTCCCATGCCACATTATTAAAAGTGAACAGTGCAAAAAAAACCAAAACAAACCGGGTTGCTCCTAAGGGTTTGCAACTGATTGAAAAAGCAATTTCAACAGGGTTTCTAGTTAATCGCCCTGTCCCAACGAACAACATGATGCTGCCATATACAAACAGCCCATTCAGGACTCGTCCTCTGTCCCACCTGTCTGAACTCCTGAGTCATTCATCCACTTTATAAGCTTCAGAAATGAGATGTTGCAGTTCCATGGATTCTCACTCAGATCCAGTTTCTTGAGTTTCTTCAGGTCGGTAAATGTTTTATTGTCCAGAGTTTGAAGTTTATTTCCTTTTACACTGAGATCCTCTAGGTTCCTGAGGCTAGAGAAGGCTTCAGGACTGAGCCAGGCTATGGAGTTGTATGAGAGGTCCAGCTCTGTCAGATTGGTGTAGTTCCGCAGGGTCGCAGTGTCTAAGCTGCTCATTGTTATGAGGTTGTGCTTCAGGATTAGCTTAGTTATGTTGGAGTGGTAGGTGTTGGGAATGTTTGTCAGAGTCTTGTTGCTGTCATCCACCTTGAAACACAAGCACACACACGACACCGAGTTACTAAGCTAAGCTCAAACAGGGGTGGGCGATATGGCACAAATATCATATATATCATATCATATAATGTTTTGAAGACATTTTCACGATACACGATATTTATCATGATAAATGTGATAACGGTCTAAATGCAGTTTGATACTTTTATTTAGTATGTACTTAGTATGTACTGTCTCAACACCCAACGGTGAATGTTGGGAGGGACAAGCTACCCACTGCCTCTCCTCTTTAAACTTTGGATTTGATTTAGCTAAAGCAGGCATTTTTGTAAGCACGAAGCTTTATGTCTGAAGGTTAAAATGTTATTACAGTCGACAGTCATCATGTTGAGCCAACAAATCCGATATTTAGTAAACATTGAGCTTAACATGTTACAGGAATCACTCACCAAGATTTCAGCTGATGCTCCCATTGAAACCAACATCCACATCAGGACTTGCATTTTCCCCATCATGCTCGGTTACCTGCAACCACACACTAGTGTCAGAACTGCACACGAGCCATGGAAGTCAGGATTTCTTTCTGGAGAACGGCATCATCATGCATCCCACAGAGCTGAGCTGCTCCACAGTGATGACTGAATAATGAGTGTATTATTGTTATGAAAGATGAGAATAATGAGGAAAGGCGATGAATAGAGTACAAAGGAATGCTTTGTGTTAGTGGGTTGTTCCTGTAGATACACGCTGTAGTGCTCAGCTTCTGGGCTTCTTTCTGCATATCATCTGCACAATGCCACTCTTAAGGAGCCCAAGCTGCCAAGGAGCATAAAGTAAACCAGTGTTCCTGCGCCTGTTTTCCCCTAGTGCGCAAGCACCCGGGTTGTCAAAAGGACAAACATTTGTTTCTTGTTTTCCAAGCTGGAGGGAGGTTCACAAACCCCAAACCCCATGTCATATTAGAAAATTTCACTTTCTGAGTTAATCTTGATAGAACAGCACATGACGAAGAGTTTCTTGTCTACAAATAATCTTTGGAAACCTTTTCTCAGTCCAGGCTGGGGAACAAACTACGGGTTTTAATCCTTATTACCAGCAGGCTGGTTCCTGTATCTGCTGGTCAGTGTTGTGAGGTGAAGTGGTCATGGTCACTGAATCACAGCTAGATTAGGATCTAGGAATTGATCACCTGTGTTTCGTTCATTGTCTTGTTGTGTTATCTTGATTTAGTTAAGTTTTATGCCACTGAGCTCTAAGATGACAGTCACTACCGAGATGGCCCTCGACCACCATGATTCACGTTTGCGATGAGGTTTTGGCGTAACGTCTTGCATTTCTGCACTAAAACGTTCTCCTGTCGACAGCACACATTGCTCTGGAAGTCAGCAGATTGTCTCTGTGCAGTCCTTCCATTGACACAGCTTTTGTAGGGCCGTGCTAAAAATCCACACAGCAGTATCTCATGATATTTTTTGACATTAGTAGCAATTTTGAAGGAAGAAAATAACATAAATAAACTAAATCAGTGATATAATTGTATCATGACCCATTTAGGGTGATGTGTATTGTGCCTTTAAGCCCTTTCCAATACTCACCCCTGCTGTCCACAGCACACTCATCCCAGAAGTGAGCAGATTGTCTCTGTGTTGTTCTTTTAGACACCATCTTTGTTCAGTATATTTCTTATACACAAATCTGTACATGTTCAGGCTTGCTCGTATTTGTGCGATCTTGTTACACGGGATTAGAAAAGGTTTCATGCTATGTGGATATATTCCATTATATATATTTTTGTGCTTGTGTTCCTATAAATCTTGTAGCCCTTCTGTATGCGCCGCCGAATTTGGAACGTCATCCCAAATAAACATTTGTACCCCGACTGCCTCAAAGACAAATGACTAAACGGGGCGTTCCTAAGTGTGAATTCAGTGGAGATGTTTATGACAGAGCCTTTTATAAACAGTGTACGTGATTTAACGCTGAGTATTAAAGCTTTAAACATTAGGTACCTCAGTTATTTATCATTCAGCTGACCTGAACCTGAAATCCCACACTCAAAAACGGTAAAAAATTTTAATGTTTAGATTAGACTGCACATCAGTTAACTGTATTGATCAGTTATGGCTGCTCATCCATAGACGAGAATAAATTTGACATTTCTTTGGTTAGAGCTGCAGGGAGGTCAGGTGGTAACACAGGACAGGTGTACGGCTACCTTTAATGGCATGACAGTATATCTTAATGATAGCAGAAGTCACTATTGCAGTGCTGGGGGTTGGTCCTGTTACTGTCCAGACCTAACAGGATCTCCAAAACTTAGTCTTCCAAACCTTAGTCACCTCAGTGGTGGGCTAGCAAACTGCCACTGCACCGCTAGGTCACGTTGCAAACGTTGTTTTTTTTTCTTTTCTTTTAATGCATGACATGAAACATTTTTGTCTGTATAGAATATTGGCAGAATTCTGATCATATAGCATGTAAAAATGAAGCCTTTTGACTGTTTGTTTCAGTCAAAACACAAATCACTTGGAGTGTAGATTTAACCATGCTGTAACCCTAAAACTTGGGTTTATTATTTAAGTGATTGATAAAGCATTGTAACACTGACACAGACCAGGTAACAGCTAAAGACATATCACGTGATTAATTATTTGAACTCTATGACCCTTTTGGTGTTTACCTGTTTAAACACTTAAATATGTATGCATTTACCAGCTTTAACATATGTGTAGAAATGTTTCAACTCCTAATTTTGCTTATATTTTTTAAAAGAATTTAACGAGCCTTACCCTGGGGCTGGTCAGCTGATAGCCGTAAATCTGGAGTTGGACGTGACGAAATAGTGCTTCAAAGCCTGAGCTACATAAAGAACCTTTGCTCTGAGTGATAAACTAAGAAATTATCCCCTGGCTAAAGATTTGCTGCACAGTGTCAGCCAGCTGAGGAGAGCTCTTTGCCTGAACCCTCTCCAATAAATCATTTACGATATCGAGGTGACATCGACGTTCCATAATGTGTTTATGCCCTCGACGATTTAGAGATCTTACTTCAATAAATGAAGAGAATTCTATATACGGGTGAATTAAGATAAGGTAAAAGTGTATTAGAATGCATTTAATGTATTGATAATAATATTCACAATAAACCATGGAATTTAATCCGTACTTGTTCAGTCCCGTATAATTTAAAAGAGCTGCCAAAACCAGCCTTGCAGAGGTGGGATTTGAACCCTGGACCCTCTGCTCCATAGTCTAGTACCTTAATTGCTAGATCACCACGTATTAGAAGCTATTTGGCTATTTGGCTCAGTAACAGTCATGTGATTCCTCCTAACTAAACGGGGTCACAAAAACGAAGAAAGAAAATTCAAGGTAATTCTTCTAAGTCCTTTGTATTCTCATGCTCGACTCATACTGTGAAATATTGTTCATGATATATAATAAATTCTGCTCTTAATTCAGGAGTGGCCTTAATACACCAGGGATTTGCTTTGGGGTCTGCTAAATGTTACTCTAATATCACTTCATTATTTATATGATAGTAATCAACTGTAAGCTAATGCCAGCTTAAAAGCGTAAATCATTTGTCAACTGTTACATTTCTATGACAAACTGGTCTAAGCTATGCAGTGATGTTTCCTTTTTTTATTTATTTATCCTCATTCATCTTCAGCTCTTGACGTGCTGCACAGACACCATTTCACACATCTAATGCTTCTCAGTGTTGTGATATTGTATCTCAAACATAAGCTGGAATTCTTGTAGGAAAGCAGAGGGCTTAATAAAGCTAAAGCACAAAAGTAAAAGTACATGGCAAAAGAGTGATAATTATCTGACGATACCTGTCTGGTGATTCTTTGTCAGGAAGGAGGAACTGATTCAGGCTGTAGAAGCAGAGATTGAACGAGAGAAGCAGGCAGCAGATGATATAGTGAAGAAGATGCCTGTAGACGATCAAGCCAGATACGCTGAGATGAAAGCTACTAATGAGAAACTGCTTCAGGTCAGTTACAGACAAACTGGGTATAACTGTGCTATAAATGATTAGCGGGTATAAGCCTGGTTAAGGTTGTGTGTGTGTGTGTGTGTGTGTGTTGTAGGAAATGGCTGTTCTACAGGACGAGTTGGATTCATTGATGACCATTAAGGAGACCTTAGAGACTGTGAGTGGACAGCAATACTGTGCTCAGTACTAGAGCACTACGGACAGATAGAATCGTCACTGAACGTGTGATTCTCTCTGGTTGGGTGGAGGTGGGGTGGAGTGGGGTCGAGGGGTCGAGATCACTACCCTGTATTTTGTGATTCTGCCCTAAAATGTGCATCCTCGCCAGAATAAATCTCTCCCTTTCCTCTCGTATACCGTCCTGATCATCACTGCCTTCCCTTACTTGTTCTGTCACTGGTACAGGAGTTAACTCACTCTTCAGTGAAGCAGAAGGCCGTGTTGCTGTATGAGCGCCTGGAGGAGTTGGAGCAGCGCCACAGTGCCCTGCTGGCTGAAGAAAAGGGCACCGTGTCACCTCAGGAAGAGAGAGAATGCCTGCTTAAACAGGTAAGCCCATGTAAAAGCATGTAAAAGAGGAGAGCACAGCAGGAGTCGGTTTAATTTGAGTTAATCATGAAAGAACTTAAATCTACAAATATTCCTAGGAATGCGTTCTGAATACTGATGCATGATCCATCGGTCGGTTTTCAGCATGATCGGCCGATCTGTCTCTCGTAACCGATTCTGTTCCGCTCACGATTAGCCTTGTGCACTTGTGACGTTATTACCGAATGTCTTTTCGTTAGTTAGTATCGGCTCGTGGTGCATATTGGTCATCGTGTTGTATCATTTATTCCCCGAATTTAGCATAAGCATGTGTTTTTATTGTATTCAGTGGCTTTTTACAGTGTGTATAACTTACCGTCTTGGTTACTGTTCGCGGTGTGAAACGACGACCGGAGTGGGATGAGATACAATTCAGCATGTTTGCTTGTACTTGTACTCTTGCAATTTCTACTTTTCTCGAGGCTGTAATAAAGTACAATTTGAGCAAGTTGGCAGTGATTAATATTTTGTGGCCGGGATATTTCATAATTTTTGTGAACAGTATATATTTCTTTAGCAAATGATTTTGTTTGTAATCCTATCAGAATCGGTCTGTCATATAGAACAATTTTTTAACTCTGAATCGACCAACAAAATTGCAATCATGCATCTCTGGTTCTGAATACAATTTTGTCAAGACGTGTGCTAACAAGGTGCTACATATATTCTACATGGAGATAATTATCTTTGCAGTGTAATGAGAATTTTAAGCAGTTGGGAAGTTATTTGGGACCATAATTATTATCCCAAATAGGAGTTATGAGTTATAAGTAACCAGAGGAACTGGACTAAATACTGTATCCCTGTAAAGACGGGGTAGCACCGCTGCCTCACGGTAAGAAGGTCCCGGGTTCAATCCCAGGGTGAAGCGGCCTGGGTCCTTTCTGTGTGGAGGCTGCATGTCCTCTCTGTGTCTGTGTGGGTTTACTCTGGGTACTTCGGTTTCCTCCCACAGTCCAAAGACATTTGTCTTAGGTTAACTGATTTTTTTTTTTTTGTGTGTGTGTGTGTGTGTGTGTGTGTGTGTGTGTGTGTGTGTAATTAGTTCTGATATAATCTTGTGTGTTGCTGAAATGGCCAACGTTTAGCAAACCGTTAAACTGTTGGTTTAAACAAACCGTTAAGACGTCGCTGTGTGTAAATGCATTACATTAACTGATAGCAGTAAATAAAAGTGGATCAGATTCAACAACTTAGAGATAGTAGAGTTAACAACTACTATCATGAGGTGAAATGAATGTGTGTGTGTGTGTGTGTGTGT
>JAUZSU010177921.1:0-12730 GCA_034780255.1 Parotocinclus maculicauda | reverse complement strand
TTATGTATTTTATCATATTATGTTTCTCTGTCATTTTTTTTCTCTCTATCTAATTTAAAAAAACCTTAATGGTCCACCCATGCTGTGTGCATTTCATGTTATAATGTTATGGCTGAGGCTTATTTGAGGATATTATTATTATTATTATTATTATTATTATTATTATTTATAATAATAATAATTATTATTATTATAATAATAAAAATAAAGTAAATTTTTGACAGTAAGTGCTAAATGTGTTATGGGAAGGTGGTGTATCAATGTAATGGTGTGGCCCATGTATCCTCCCCTAATGAGAGCACTTGTGAATGTTCTTCAAACCCAGTGCACATATTGAAGTGTTTACTTCCCGAAGGAAGTGGTTTTCTGATTTATTACAAAGCAGAATACTGTAAACAGTGTGCTTCTATTTAACTCAGAATGACAGAAAATGACAGGAGGCTCTCTTATTAAAAGGGCCTAGTGGACTAGTGGATTTGTCTTTGGCAAGGGCATTTGGTGTTTAATTGTTTACCTATGTGCTCTTTTCCTGTAGTGGTTTGGGATATTATAAACCAACACGAGTATCATGGGTTTTAGGATAACTACAATTTGTAGCACAAAAACAGCTTGCTCACAATAAGTTCTTTGGATATGCTGAACACTAAATTCAATGAGCTACACTTTTGAACTTCTAAACATCAGTTTTAATTTTGTTCATTTCTAAATTTACTTCAGTAAATATAGCTCTTTTATGATGCATCAAAGTGATCTGATGCAAGGTCACTGCTCTGAACAGATTAGTCATTGCCTGTGTCTTCAAAATGTTCTGTTGATGGATTTCCATTTAGTTTGCATCTGTCTAATTTGTTTGCATCTAATATGTTTAATTATGGCTATTATACGCATTCAGACCTGGTTACAGGAATAAAAAAAATATATAATTCAGTGTCTGTTTTGGGTGATTTATTAGATGTTGTATTGTGTTTGTGTTTTGAAATGGCTTAGTCTTTATCAGCAACAGCTTTAAATGTAAGCTATTGTTAGTAAGCGGAGCGGGTTTGAGTCAGTGCATGTCCCTATAGTATTATGTCAGTGTTGTATTTATTATTAAACTCAACCTATCATATACATTATTATATGACATATACTTAATTATAGATACTTGGTGTCCAACAGGTATCTGAACTCATGCAAACTCTAATGCAGGCTGTAAAGATAATTCTTTTCACTATGTATACCTTTGCTGTTTGTTCAGTCATGAGCAGCGATGACTCTGTTTTCTATCTGATGATAATGTTATTGCTCCTCTCCTCTTTATTGATATTAAGTAATTTTCTTTTCATTCATCTTGGGGCATTATTTCAACTCTTGGGTATTCAGTACCATTGTGGAAGCTTTTTCCCACTATCCTTCTCACCCGGTTTTATTGAATAGTTAATTCTTCCTGTTGCTGTTCTAAGGCTTAGTATAATTGCCTGAAAAGTCAACATAAAATGTTTTTCTTTGGGAATCCCTCATGATTTCACTATAACTTTGCCAGTGGAGCAGTTACTTAGTGTAGCGCAGTACTGTTTATGTTAGATCTTTGTGTGCGAGTACAAAGTTTTGCAAAGATCTGATTCTGGATGGAATGTTTGTCTCTGTCCAAAGGGGGTTACATAGATTTCTCATGCATCCTCCGTCTTGATTCTCAAGGATAAAAAAAGAAAAGAAATAGCACAAAAAAAGTTAGAGTTTCAGGAGCCTTTTGAACGGTGCATATAACCATTCTCTTTCTTAACCACATAGAGAGATGCAATAACAGTTTTACTTGCCGCTGTGAAAAACTCAGGAGCCCCACAGTCCGTAGCAAGCCTTTCAGCAAATGTTTATAATTTTCATTTGATGAATTTAACTCAAGCAAAATTTCCCTGAGGTCATCTACTGTATGATGAATGCATTTGTGTTCTGGTTTAATGTTAAGCATAATTAGCTACTTCAAAGTTTTGCTGCCATCATTTAAGCATGAATGTCAGGTACGAATAATTAGAATTAGCACCTCTCACAAGTTTTCACATGCACACCTATCACATACCGAAGCACGGGTACCACACCCTATACCTGCAGGACTTTACAGTTTCATATCATTACTGTTTTCAAGGACTATCACTATCACTATCAAGGTTTATAATAAAGGTCTGGAGTTTTTCTTTCATAACCAATATTTTAAAATACTGACATTCTAATATGATAGATTATATAACACATTTAAGATTTTAAGATTGTATATACTCTCCATGCAAAAAAGGGTATAATCCATATTGTAACACTACTGTGTTTATAGATATATAAGGTATATATTTAGTGCACTCAAAACAATGTAACCGTTACGATCAAAATGAGATGTGATAATAGTGTAGTTCAGTCTTTATACTATTGTCTTTACATTAGTTTTTGTTTTATGTGGATAGGATAATAAAATGGCTTGCCAGAATCAAGTGCATTATATTATAATAGACCAATTTTGTATTTTCATCTATTTGACGCTGTATTACAGTGGTACACAGGCTCCACAAAAAGCTCTTTTGTTCCTGTCGTACTGAGAGCAAATATTTGTCATCTGGATTCCTTTTAAGCATTACGATGTATCAAACAACTTTGTGAACTTTATTCAAGTTGATGTGGTTATGTATTCCCTAAAATACTACAAAATGTTCATTAACACAGAATAAGGTATGTAGCAGTGATGAATTTATTTTTGTGTGAACTCGAACCTTAACCCCTTGCACAAGCACCTTTATATTACAAAACTTGCTCTTGAAGTGTAATCTCTATGTTTTGCTTCAGGCTCCCCTTAGTGGTGCCTTGTTTCAGATATTTCCTCCGCTGACCCCACCAGACATTTCTGTCACAGCGTGGAGGCAAGTAAACCATGTCAGAAGTCATTACAGAGCTTGAAAGCAGATCTGTCCCTCAAGGTCACCCTTGAGTGGGATGGCCATTTTCACAGAGTGGATGAGGGCCAGTTCATCTAGTGCACTAATCCCAAATTTTGAAGCAATGTGAAACCCCACATGAAATCATATTTTAAGCCCTTCAGCAATCAAAAAACATGTATGCTCTGTGCACCATATTCATGACTGTACTGTAACAATATTTACAGGAACGTAACTAACTAACACAATGCATTATTCTGAAAATAAATCATTAAATGATGGAAGATACAATTTGTTAAATGTATTATTTGACAGCAATATTAATATATATATACTGCACACAAAAATGAGGGGATATTTTAAAATAAATGATCCCATAATGAAATATTCCCTCATTTTTTGTGAGCAGTGTACATAATTTATTCTGACTTTGTTTTCATATTTGGTTTGGCAGGTCAGCTTTTTATGTTGCTCCTCTTATCCTACATTAAAATCACAGAGCTGACTTGATGCTAAAGGACAATTAAGCAGAAGCAGCACCATGTGAGATGAAGTTGTGCCACATGAAAGATCTCATGGTGTGTATAAGGCTGAAACAGGATTACATGAGAGCATTGTTCAAGGATATTAAGCAACCAGTGGGAGTTTATTTCTTACCACTCTAAAGATAAGACCTATAAACCTGTTCCCTAAATTATATTAAAATGATTTGATTATGTTAATTTTTAAATTCAGTGCAATTGTTTAATTGAATTGTCTTGGGTTAAAGAACATTTTATTGACTGCATTATTAAGAGAGTCTTTATAAGTGTTAAAACTCAATATAAACTTTTACTTTTACAGTTTTTCTTCTCAATAAATTATGACAAGGGTGTACACTTTTACTACACACCTTTGTGCTGTTACAAGTCATGGCAGAAATATAGAAAATCAGATTTCAGCACTTTCTTAAGCTATTAATGTCTATATTGTTCTAGAAAAAGTAACAGCTGCTTTACTAATGTCAGCTAAAGAAAACCGAGACAGTGGGTTTAGTTCTGTAATGATACTCCCTCACTCCATGACCAGCTTTACCTTAAACTAGAACCCACTGACTATGGAGAGTGAAACCAGCAGAGCTCAGCCCTCATAAATACTTAACTATCTCAAAAGGGAAACTGCTTTGGCACGTCAGTCTTGGGTTTATATCCATGCGCATAAGGTTTCCTTAGGATTTTTTTTTACTCAGCCCTGAGGGGGCACTTAAAGTAGAGGCCTCGGGTGACACGGATAAGTAGAAAGTATGTTGACCTTTTATTTGACTTAACAAGAGCTTGACCCGACCTAATCATTTTAGGCTAACGTGGCCCAACAAGGCCCTAGACCTAAAGTCGCTTGACTTTCCTTCAGAGGAAAAAAGACATTGCCTGCTTTAGCTCAGTTGCCATGCTCTTGTTTTTGAACAATTATAAGGGTAAGCTGTCCATGAACTGCTGTGCAGTCCTCTGGGAAATATAACCTACCACACAGCTTTTCCCTTCTGTGTGTCTCTATCAGGCAATGGATACTGCATCAATTTATAAGCGCCGTCTTGTTTTCATAATCATCCATACTGAACTGCATTAAGCAAGTCAAATTATATACTTAAAATCGTCCTTCATTTGCAATTAGTGCCATTTTTCCCATTACACAACTTTTACTTTAATGCTATTTCCAAACAGAAGAATAAAGAATACATTACACAGATGGCACTAAGGTGTACCACAGAGTAAATGAGAACTGAGGTTGCTTTCCTGGGTTCTCATTGCAGACTGGAACCAGAAGGCCAGATACAATAGGAGTCATCACAAGGCTTTTGCTATAAGGACAAGACCTAATTGTGGCCACTTTGTGGTTTTTGTAAGCAGCCAAAGAATCTGACCACGCCATCAGATACTTTCTCCCCCACACTGTCTCCACGCAGTGGCTAGACATTTTGTGAATTCGTTTTCACAAAGTTTTTTCTGCAGTATCCGTATTCTACTTCGATTCAGTCCAACCATAACTGAAGCAAAGCTGCACAACACAGAAATGTCTGAAGAAGTTCACTACAGCAAAGCTTACTGTGTAATTAAAACAACCTTTTTAACACAATCTCACAGTGCAAACCCTTGCCATGACTGGTATGAGCTAAAATGTGCAAGCATAGTATTTGTGATTTTGTTTTTCTACTATACCATTAAATGCCTCACTTACTTTTAAAAACTCTCCTAAACTCCCACAGTTTGTGTTTGTAATAATTTGGTCGTTGGTCGTACATTAAAAGCAATCAGCAGTCAGCCCTTTCTGTGCGGTAGCTGAACTGCATGTCAGATGATTAAATAGTTTTTTGGTCTGGAAATAACAAACATTACATCCATTAACCCAGGAGTTTTCCTGCTCTGGTCCTTTAGCTCCTCTGCCCTGCTTATTAAAAGATGGGCTAAATAATAAGCTAATTTAATTACCCATCCTGAGTCAGCATGTGTGTTAGAGCAGGGGGAAATACTAAAATGTGCATAGAGGGAGTACTCCAGAACCATGGTTAAGAACCACTGTATTATGCAAGCTCAATTGGGCAAGTTTTTTTTTATCAGCCACAGAAGTGCACATTTTTGGTTGCAAGGTTCCTGAAGCTGGAGCACAGTAGGGCTGCTTCTTGACAGGTACTCATGTGATTTAAAGGTTTTTCCTGTGATTACAAGTGAGACAGGACCTGAACAAATAAGTCAGGCTGATTGTCCTGAGATTACAATTTCCAAGTCCTCCCATGAAACAGAGAACAAAGAGGAGGGAGGAGAGTGAAGAGGCCCTCTGAATAAACAAGCCTTAAATTCTCACTGAATCTGACGCAACACAGGTTTATGAAATCTTCAAACTGGGACGTTCTCATCCTCGGTTTATGTGTAGACAAATTTTTCTCCCACTGGTGACTGAAAAAACACAAAAAAAGGACAAAATGTTTATTTTACACGTTGCGTAGGCTTGTGTTTTCATGATGCTTCTTTTGAAATGCAGAATGTGGGTAGAAGGGCTGGAATAGGAGGGGGCTGGAGGATGAAAGCTTTGTTGTGCTTGGGTTTAATGAGCTGGAAAATACAATTGCACTTTTCTGACTGTGAAAATTGCTTTGAGGGCATCATAAATTAGCTGCTGGGAGATGGTTGAATTGACGAGGCTTTGTGTGATCCCTGCACATTGCTCTCAGTGTGTCAGGCGGCGCCTTCTGAGAGACACAGCCAAAAAGGCGCAGTGGAATTCAGGCTCTCAGTGTTAGGACAGTCAAGTGCTTTTTATCCCTTTTTGGCCCTCTGCTGTCTGTGAAGGCTTTCAAGCAGGGAAATCTGTATTCTGTTGCACACAGCTATCAGTTATGGTACTGCAGATGCAACAAGTGTTAAATAGATAGCTATGATGGGCCATTTAAATATGGCAGCTCATGGTTAGCAAATGATGTGTTTATTTAGTTTTGGGAAGTTTTACTAATGCATGATCTTAGAAGAGTTCCTGCTAGTAAAGATTTAATTAGAAATGATTTTATTTCAGAATTGGAATAGAAATTATATTTGCACACCACCAGTAAATTTACATGCAAATCTGTTTTGACCTTTGCCTTAGAGTTGCAATTTTTCACACAATTAAAGAAACCATACCTTACCAGTCACAGGGAGAAAACCAAGATACATTGTGCTAAAACATTGTCACTCATGATACATACTTCACACAGTCATTTATTGCCATTCAGTTAGCCAGACCACAGCTCAGCTGAGGCTTCCATTGCCTAAAGGCCTGCATATCTATGCATTCTAATGCATAGGCCCTGCTGGGTTTTTAACTTTTGCTCTATGTAATTGATGGCTTCCACACTCCGGCGGAGTTCCTCAGCCCTTTCCCTGGCGATTGTTGGTATATTTCTGCGGTTAGGGCTCCTTAGGTCTCCTTTTGTCCCTATGATAGAAGCGCAAGCGGGGGCTGAAGAGAGGTGACTTGGAGAGCTCGAAAAAAAAGTGGCCCCTGATATTTAGTCAACTCCGAAGGGCACTTTTCATTCTGCCTTTGCAAGCTTGGCACATGCCTTCTGTTACTAAGTGGCTTTGTATTGAAAGACTCTGCAGCCTCCATTCTTTGGCCCACTAGGTGCCCAGACTTACAGCTCTGGCAGCTGCTGGGCCCTCCAAAAGAGGCTATAGACTGCTCTCTGCAGGTGAGCTCTCCTGCCAAAGCAATTTCCAATCAAAGGCTCTTTTCAGCAAACTCAATGGGAATTTGACTTCGTATGTGCCACTGCCCAAGAGAAGTATTCACAATGAGTGCCTTCTCTAAACAACATTGCTTATATGGAGTAAAGTCATTGCAGCTCTTTTTTAATGAACTTTCTTACTCTATGATCACAACCAATAGTTTCTAAGTTTATATTTCAGATTTTTTATTCCATCCCAGTAATTATCATACGGGTCGTTATGCATTACTCATAAGGTGTGGCTCTGCCCTCCTCTCCTTCTCTCAAAGGCCTCCTCTGTTTTACTCAAGAAATTGCTGGCAAGCTGATACATCTATTCATTTGGCTACTTGAGTGTAATTGCCCCGTTCTTTGAAGCCTGTGAGAAGCGAGTGATTTTGTCCCTGCCCTCGAGCAATACTGGTGACATCTCCAGCGACCTCTCCAAGCCCCTGCCATTGCCAGAACACCTCCGCTGGGGCAGCCACCATACAGAGAAGGGATAATGCAGCCCTGGCTGCTCAATTTCTCCTCCTTTTCATCCCTCTCTTTGAAACTTTTATTAGCAACAGCTTTCACGCTCACATCAAGCTCACAGTGGACAAGGGAGGAGGGCTCCCTGACGCCAGTGGCCGAAAGTCACTGGAGTGCTTCCTTCACATCAATGGAGTTTGGAGCAGAGGCCATATTGAGAAAACACTGCTTGTTGAATTCACACCAGTAGGCCTATTGCCCTTCTCCTTTCATGTTTCATATCTCATTGGCAGTATCACATAAAAACTCCTCCGAATTGTGCCAAAGCATGCTGTATATCTGGAGTCACTTTTCTGGTCACCACATACTAAACTCAAAGCATTATATGTACAATAATGTTCACTAAAGAAGAAGTGAAGCCCAGTTTGCAATCAGAACAAAATGTTATGGTTATTATAGATATTATTAATGTGTGTGTGTGCGTGCGTGTGTGTGTGTGTGTGTGTGTGTGTACTGTATGTGTGTGTGTTTTATATTTCTGTTAAAAGTCATATTTTAGTACTATCAGATCAGTTAAGCGCCACTAACTTTAAACTCAGGGGATGCAGCCTTAACACACATTAAACTGAGTGCCTGAACTAATTAAGTTTGGTAAGTAGATTTCATCTATCCTATTTTTTCACTAAGCAACGTTGGAGGCTTTGCTTAAATCAGCTCTCCTTTTTGTTATTGCCCGCCCAAGGCTGTTTACCTTCTCTTAATTGCATTCGCAATTTGATAAGGTGAATTACTGGTGTATTTAGTGGTTAGCCTGGAATTTTACACATTGTTTGAGGTAGTGGAGACCTTATTACTCTCCCTCCTCCCGGTCTTGGTGTCAACATGAAAACATAGTGGTCAGTGCTACCCAATTTTCTTACTGACAAGGAAAGTATAATGTGAAGGTGTAGGTTGGTATTTAAAGAAATAGACTGTTTGTCTGAAAGACTGACAAATTCAGTCTTTCACGGTGTTTATACATCTCCTTGAATACATAGCAGTTACAGACAATGTTAAAGTGGTCAATGACACAATGCCATTGTTTGTGTCCAACTTTTGTGTTAAATTTGTCTGTAATAATGTATTAAATGCATTCCATGTATTCAATTGTATTCACATTATTCACATAGCACATTCTACATATGGCCAAACTTAGTGCACTTAGATGAATTTCTATGCATTTTCTCATCTCAATATCCAAAAAAGTTCTGAATTTTCAACCATATCTTTCATTTCTTATATTCTTTATATTATGACATTATTTTTATTGTGATTTATTTATTTATGTTATTTTTTTAATTTATATTTTATACTTTAGATTTGATACTATTCTGTTCAGTTTTATTTACAATATTTTCTCTTATGTATTCTTGCGTCTCTGTATTTAACCTATTTATTCTTACACAGTTTGTATTTGTGTAATTTAATTTAATTCTTAAATATAACAGTTAGACTGCCCAAGGATGTTTGGTTCCTCTTTGAGTCTTGATTATCCCAAGGTTTCTTCTTTATCACACTTGTCGCTGTTGCCATAGCCTTCTCATTTGCGACTCCAGGCATAGACATTTTTAAAGCTGCAATTGATACAATGCTCTATTGTAAAAAAAGGTGACTTTGACTTTGATAATGCACATAAATCAATCCACTTTTAGAAGCAGTTATTTAATTAATTCATTCATTTGAGGTCATACTTGCTTAATCCAGTTCAGGATTACATTGGAGTTGTACAGCACAGTGTGAAAGGCAGGTACCAACTCTAAACAGGGTCATAATCCATTACAGGATCACTGAGGCTGTGAGGTGCTGCACCGCAAATTAGTAAAATTAGTCATCTAAAAAAATTAACTAAACTAATTTGTTATTAATTGTTGAAAAACAAGGACAGCTTTAAAACTATTGCATTGACTGGAACACATTTTTCCTTAAATACTGGTATCTTGTGCAAAACCAACCAAAAAAGCTTTATTTTTAGCATATAAGGTAGAAGAAATATACAGAAGCTTTGTTTTAAAAAAATAATTTAAATTGTAAATCTAAAATAATTTTAAATTGTATAAAGCAATGAAGATACAGTGCATAAAATGTGTTCCATCATTGTCAGGATGACAGTGGCTTAAATTAGATGACTAGATTACATTAGCATGATGACACCACCTGAGTATTTTGGGGAATAATTATGCTATTTAAAAAAATAAAATTTTAAAAGCCATAAAGAAATATGTGTGGACTTGCAGATACAAATTTGCCTTTTTATTATGTAAGTTTAAAATTACAACCTCAGTTAACAATTACATTTAATTTAATAATACCTAATAATAATACTCCTATTTTACTGCACTGGATAAAATAACAGTAACGTGTAACTAAACCCACTGAAACTGGGAAGACATTAAAACAGATATGACACGTAAAAAATAAAGCATGACACATTAGTTATTGACAGGATGGTGTTTTTAGAAGGTACAATTTAAACGTAGCGCTTTATTTTTTAAATCATTTTGATCAATGTATAGTGATATTTAACATGATGGAACACTTGCGAAATAGGTTAGTGCAAGGTTATAGCAACTATATATAAATATTCACTTATCTTTGAAGCATTTTTATGTGTTTGTACACTTAATGTTGTTTTACATAAGTATATTAAAGTATAGTAATAATAAGACTAAATTACAGAAGTGTGACCATTCTGCTGGTGAAAATCCCTGATCTGTGTTAAACAATGCAGAGCACAACAGTTTATGGTTAATCAAGCATATAGTCAACACCTTTTTGAATCAAGTATTCAAAGATGTCATGATCTTAAATAGATTACATTTCAGTTAGGAGCAGAGGCACTCTAAACGAGTAGGCCAATGTGCGGAACAAACTTCCAGTAAAATAACCCATCAGGTAAAATAAAATTTGTACTGGTGGAGCTAGTTAATAGCAGTAATCTAAAAGATTATAGCTAGAACACAGGGTGCAAGGTGGGAACCAGTCGTGTAGTGTGCCAGTTCATCACAGGGCAACACATACACTCACTCAGTCAGGGACACTTTAGAGACTCCAACTGACCTAACAAATGTATTGAGAATGTGGACAGAAATCTATACAGATGGGGAGAACATGCAAACCACACACTGTAAGCTGGTAGGCTTGAACTCGATCCCAGGTTTTTGTAGCTTTTCGATGAAGTTGCGAATTGCTAATCATATTGGTGGAAATGGGCAAAAGAGCCTCACTCACCAGATCTGAACATTTGAACTTTAATGGATGGTATTGAGAAGTTCCTCATACAGATGTTTTATGTGGAGAATAGGCCTTCATTCAATTTAGGACTCATATAACAACATTAAAAAGTTTCTGTTGTGTTGTCCTTTTTTTCCATTCTCCTTTTGGGTCTTTCCAAATTCAGCTTTTGTGATTTCATTATTTGTAGCACTTCCAAAGATTGGTCCAGTGTTAGCATTGTATTGTATTCTCTCATGTTAAAGTTTCGTGTGACCATAAAGTAGTTAAGCTCTAGTTATATCTTGGAAGCCCCTGTTACATTTCCCTCAGAGCAGCTCTTGTCTGCTTTGATGAAGAGGATGGAAACCAGGTAGACTGCAGACAGACAGACGCTATTCCCTGGTCCCTTTAAATTCCTCAATCTCCATGATGTCACCACTTTAGCATATACCATGTCTTAGCCAGGTCTTCTAAAAACAGAAAGTATGAAACCTTCTCCCACAGACCCAAGTCAATGAATTTAGGTTAATGGCTAAACTCTATGTAACAAATGGCTCTTGATAAGCACACAAATTCAGCTATGGACAAAGTTCAGACACCAAATTGAATCATAACTATTTCTTCATTTTTTTGTGATTGTGACAAGTTGACTGGTTTTGGAAAACAAACTTTAAGCTCTTAGTCTCTCTGGCATTGAGTACATGCAACCTAAATACACTGTCCTGTCCCGTTCAGTATACAGGGTTATTATAGGTTTGATCCGTCTCCACTCTGATGTTAGTCTCCGGAGGGTTAGAAGGTCAGAGGATCCTTTCATAGGAGCATGGAGAAAACTAAGCCTCAGGAGATGACAGACTGGTGAGATTGGATGATATCACAGACTTTGTGCAAGGCATTATACAATAATATGTAATGAAATACAGAGAGGTCAGATTTACATGTCGCTCTTAGATGGAAGGCAATAAAACAAAAAAGGTTTATGAATATTGCATGCTACTTGTATTTTTTACTTTGAGGTTTTTAAGAGAGAGAGAAGCATTTCCTGTAGCCAAGCCAGCTGGTAACAATTTCAAGACATATTAAAGCAAATCTTTGCCAAAGAGCTTTCCTTTGGGAGATTATGTAAACCAATAATGTAATTATGATCCAGTTTAGCAGAAATCACAAAGTTCTGCATTATTTATATAAAAAACAGTTTACAAAGAGACCAGGCTTCTCTGTTGACTTTTAGGAGCTTGAGTTATTTTAAACTGCTCAGAGAAACCTCTTTTTCAGTTGGCAAGGCTTTTTGGATTCCACCATCCTTTGGCATGATGTTTAAGTTTTGAATAATCTCTCAAACTTCTATCATTATGGGATCCGCTCCGCAGGTTTGTCAACAATTTTTATTCTGAAAATGTATGACTGGCCAAGGAATCATACAAAAACTCTAAACTTGGCATTGTAATGCACCCTAAAAGCTTTTGTAAGTGAAATGTGGCTATAAACTTTGTCGAGAAGTGTAATTGTCTCAACTGAGAAACAGATCAAGATGGCCCCCAATCTCCTTCAACTTAAAAGCATGATTTTTCAAATGGTGGTCTCAATTTGGAAGATTGATTTTAATTATTGCCGCTGCAATGAAAAATGCATTTTTGAAATTTAATACGTTTATAAAAGATTTGGGAGATGATAAGCTTACATGTAACGTCTGACCTTCTAATTAGCATTTTGCCAACCTGACAGCTGCTTCTATAGTACGAGCTACAGCATGTACTACTGTTACTTATTTTAAAGCACAATTATTATTGTGTATGTTAACACATGGCTACTGCTAAATACTAGGGGTGTCACGATTTCGATATTTAATCGAAATCGATCGAAATTATGTCACAATCTCGAGCCTCGAAGT
>JAUZSU010177910.1:0-12730 GCA_034780255.1 Parotocinclus maculicauda | reverse complement strand
GACATTTGCCATCTTCACATCATTGCATTCAGTTTTTATTCACAATTTGTTTAGTGTCCCAACTTTTTTGGAATCCGTTATCTACATGTTTTTGAATATATAAATTTGTCATTAAACTTTGAAATAGCCACTGTTTTGAGTTACAGTCTGAAATCAGAACCCTCAAAAATAATACATTTTTCAACGTTATACATTATCCATAATTCACACATCATGTATTACAACATTCAAGTAATGAATGAGAAAAAAGGAAATGGTTCTGAAAATTTATTTTACAAAATCTTTGTCATTTTACAAAAACAGCAGGATTGGGAAAAGTTATCAGCCCACTGGTTTAGTACTTTTAAGAGTACCTTTGCTTTTGCTTTAATTACCAGTCTGTTTCTTCCTGCTCTCTTCAAGTCTAATTCTTTTAGAATTAGTCATGACTCTCAGTTGACTTAACTATCTTTATTCTTAAACCATTGTGCATTTTGTGTTTTGTTTTGTTTCCCTCTACAATTTAAATGTGCTTCAATTCATATAATTAGTTTTCCCTTTAATTCAAAAGGGGATTTCAGTGTTAATCCAACCACAAAACATATTATTGCCAAATTGCAGAAGTGTCTCACAACTGTTTTTTTGGCAACGCAATAACACTTTTTCAGGAACAGCTTCTTTCTTGCTACTCTGTCATACAGGCTAGCTTTGTGTAAAGTTTGGAAAAATGCATACACAGAATGACCTATCTCAGCCATACATTTGTAACACTTGTAAAGTCCATCAAAGTTGTCAACAAGGTGTTGGTGGTGCCATACACTGTCCACTTCATGATAATGCTTTGAACAGCACTAATAAGAAATATGAAATCCTCTTTATATCCCTTTCCCTACTTGTGCCTTTCCACAACTTTATCACAGAAACATTTCAAAAGCGCCATTCCAACCATGGTGATTCCTGTACATTTTATTTTATGCACTAGCAGTGGAATCCTCAAGGTTCCAGCTGGTTTTATTCTGAATTAATTAAACTACAATCAATATCAGGTGTGGGTCCATTAGCTGATTAGTGTGATTAGAAAGATGGTTGTTTGTAAATTTATAATGGTTTTGACATTTTTTTACATTAATATAAATGTAAATTTGTAACGGGTACTCTAAAGGGCTGATTACGTACTCCACGTATTTTACTAGTTATTTTTAATTTTAATAGTAATTTATCAGAAAATTACTAATATAGTGCCCTTCACAGAACCCAAGGTCGCTATACAAAGCTTAATTACATAGCAAGGGTAACATTTACCTACAACCAGAAGGAGAAGAAGACAAGAAATTTAGCATGTATATATGAGTTTTTAGTAAAGAATTCGGGGAGAAAAGGGGTAGAGCGAAGAGACTGAAGTAGCGACCCCCCCCCCCATAGTGTTCAGCCTTAACCTGGGAACCATTAGAAGTCTGGCATTGGATGGTCTCAAGCTACAGGTGGGTCTATAGAATTGTAGTAGGTCTGCTAAATTGTCAGGTCCTAGACCATGAAGTGCATGAATTTCATACTGTACGCGCATGCTGATAGGTAGCCAATTAATCCTCTTCAGAACTAAGGTGATGTGCTCTGACTTTTTTGTGTTACTTAGGATTCGTGCAGCAGAATTTTTGACTATTTGAAGGTGGCGTAGTGACTTGGAGGAAAGCCCATAAAGATGAGAATTACAGTAGTCCAGTAGAGATGTAACAAACGCATGGACCAGTGTCTCGGCAAAAGCAGTAGTAGTAGTAGTAGTAGTAGTAGTAGTAGTAGTAAATAGGGGGCGGTTACGGGCTATGTTGCGGAGATGAAAATGCAGATCTGGTCAGAGACTTAATATGTGGTTCAAAACACAATAGGGGTCAAATAATACCCCAAGATTGTGAACAGTGACTGAAGGAGAAATTGAGATCTCATTTATGGAGCGAGCAGACTTAGATAGAGAGCCGACAGTAGCCTTAAAACCAGTAATGATAAACTGTTTTCTGAGCATTCAACAGAAGAAAATGGCATTATGGTATAATGCGACAAAAGGCAATGATTTTAACAGGATATGAGGATTTTCTTTCGGCACTGTAATACTGTTAATATCTACGGAGCCCGCGAGGGGACATGGGGGATTTTTTTTCTTTTGCGTTCCCACGCAATACCTTTGCGTTAACTCGCAATACTTTTTGCGTTATCTCGCAATACATTTATTGCGTTACCTCGCAATAGCTACAAATGCGCATGCGCAACATTCACCGAACTCTTAATCCGCGGTGCGGTGTGCACTCATAACATATGACGGGCTGTCGACAAAATAAACAGGTAAATGTTATTCATTTAATTTAATTTAATAATAAATGATTTATATCATTTACTTAAAAATTGCAACGGTGTATTTCACCTCGCAATAGCTACAAATGCGCATGCGCAACATTCACCGAACTCTTAAGCTGCGGTGCGGTTTGCACTCATAACATCGACAAAATAAACAGGTAAATGTTATTAATTTAACGTAAAAAGTAAATGATTTATATCATTTACTTGAAAATTGCAACGATGTATTTCAATCACGAAATAGGCTTTATTGTTGACAAGTTGCGGTGGCAGATCGTAGATCGTAGCTAGACACTCGCAACATGATGCGTGCCCCCCTTCCTGATGGGAGACGAGGGGATGGAGGAAAGCAATTCATCATTTAGGAAGTGTGCTGCGGGTCACAGCCTGCAGAAAAGATGACCATGAAAGAGTTGATGAAAGCCTTCCGTGCGCCAGATAGCATATGTAATGGTGTGCAGATTCAAACAATTAAAGTATACTTGCAGATTAATCCTCTACAGCTAATTAAAAAAAAAACAATAAAGTTGAAACACAGGCAAACACTCATCACAACAAGGAATGGTTTTACCTTTCTTTTTTTAATCGCCAATGTAAAACTGTCATTACCACTAGTCACAGCTCTGTTCAAAACAAATGTTCATCTTCAGCAGGATGCAGCCCATTCTTACTGATAGTGATGAAAGAATGCAACACAGATAGTTATTTTAAATTTCAGTGAATATACATTCATAGTAGGGCAGCACGGTGGCTTAGTGGTTAGCACGTCACCTCTCAGCGCTTGGGGTTCCCAGTTCGAATCCCAAATCTGGGTGGAGTTTCCATGTTCTCCCCGTGTCTGCGTGGGTTTCCTCTGGGTACTCCGGTTTCCTCCCACATTTCAAAAACATGGACATTAGGTAAATTGACTGCTTTAAATTGCCCCATATAGTCTGTGTGAGTGAGTGCGTAAGTGTATGTGTGAGTGTGCCCAGTGATGGATTGGTGCCCTGTCCTGGGTGTATCTGCCCAGCGCCTGAGACGTTCTCCCCTGGATGGGCATGGGGAATCCCACCGCGACCCTAGTACAGGATTAAGTGGAAGATAATTAATGAATGAATGAATGAATACATTCATAGTTAGCTACATTTGTGCAACAATAACATATTACTGTGTCACTGAATCGCAAAACAAAAAGTTATCGTCCCTTTCTTAAATATTTATTTGTTTTATCCTAAACCCTTGGATTAATTAGTGGGGCCTACATAAGTGCCACATAACAAGTTGTATTAAAATTACATGACTGACTTAACAGCCCTGGTGTCATGCTATTTACATCATTAAGTCCACTAGAAGGTATTAGAATAAACACACCTTCAAATGTTTACATAGGTCTACTTCTTCTTTACAAAATATTTAATGTGATTGTTATGACTGTTCACCAAATGATTTGTAATGTGAATGCTGGCTTTTTTAAATTGGTCTTCAAATTATTATGTTTAGACATGGAGGAGGATCTTGAAACCTTTCTTCGGACAAGGAATGTTCCAGAAGAGACCATAAAAACAATGAAAGTAGATAAGGTAAAGACACACTCAGTTTTGAGATAACCTTTCCAGTAACTAACATATGTCTTCACCCTTTTCATTCAATAATTGATTTACTTTGTTTTAGTGCACTTTTTGCTGTTTTTAATGAATGAAATGAAACAAACTAAAATTAAAAATATTTTTAAAACTACACAACTAAACTATTTTGCAAACAGTTTTCCTGATACATTTTGTCTGGTCGTTGATCATATTATAATGTATTTTTTGTAAAGTGACACTTCTCATTTATAATTGCAGATTGACAGAGGGGTCATTTGTATTATGACAGATGAAGAACGGTCAAAGTATATCCCTTCATATGGTGACCGCTTGGCTGTTGTCTCATTTTGTAGACAGAGGGAAGCAAGTTTCGACAAGGAAGGAGTTTTAAATAGAATTCGACAAAAGATTGAGACAAGACAGATGAAAAGGAAAGCCCCTCTTGGAGAACCACAACAAGCATCTGTGGGAAAGTCTGGTCTAATGGCAAGACATAACAATAGTAATGCAGTAAAAACCGAACGTAGAACTGAATTGAGATGGCTGCATTTTCAACATGATGATTTTCATCAAGTAAGATCAAAAAATGGAGGTGGGACCAGGCATCTGACTCTAGACAAAAACACCACTGTTTCAGAGATGAGAAACATTGCAAAGGACTTGTTTTTTCCTGGGGGTGTGTCACCAAAGGGACCCATTACAGACTTCACATTTAGCATGTGCGACTTTAAAAGACAATCTGTACCTTTGGAATCTACACTTGTGGAATTGTATGAGCAATGCAAACTGAAAATGCTGAGGCTTTACCTTTGCACCAATGATTCTGTCCCTTCTTCAGAGTTATCAGAGGACCAACACCTCTTTGAACAAGTATGTTTAAACAAAACAGTTAAAATATGTCAGTCTTTTTGAATAGAAATAACTTGCTGGACATTTAATGAATGAGAAAATTACCATATGTTGGCAAATGTTTAAACAACTTGACCACTCTAAAATGAGAAAATTGGTAATTTCATAAAATACAGCATTGTACAAAGTCTGTTTCTGTTACAACTTCTTAAATTCATGCACATGTATTTGTGCATGAGAATTTACAACTGTCAAATTATATATCATATTGCAATCACTTAAATATTTGCTCTATTCTAAATGTTGAAAAAAATAACATTGTGGTCATTATCTGAAAGCAAAGTAAAATAAAAACTTTAGTTTTTAATTCATTTCTTAAATGCACAATTTAGGCAACTTTGGTAAAATATTAGGTGTCTTGAACATGTTTGACTGTCTCTAAAATTATTTTTTTTATGATTTCACCATCTTATCAAGCTCTATGTTGTCTTTAATATATCCTCAGATCAGAACATCTACCCAGCATGAAGGACATTCTGTCCCTTTTACGGAGACCTCAGCTTCAAACTCTTTACAAGGCCTTACATTTGAAGAAGCAGTGCACCCAAGCTCATCACAGCACCTTTTGGAAGATGATGAAGCATCTGTGTATCCACCACACCAAGACTCAACTGATGTGATAGAATATGATGAAGATGTTGTACTTTTATCTTCAGCCTTACATTCCACACCCAGGTCATCAAACCAGGGAACTACTGAATATTGCTTCATAGCTGCGAGCACAGAACACACTGATGTCTTGCAAGGGACCCAAACAATACTGTCCAACCTCAACACAGTTGTTTGTCTGGATGAAGCTGAGGATTCTGGAGTGGTCAGAATAGGGCCAAAGTCAGGAGACGGCAATGGTGATCTGGCATCCACTCTTCCATTTATGGACAGCCAGTTTGAGACAGAAGCTGGAAGCTTTTCAGAAGTAAAGTTTTTTTTGTTTTGTTTTTTTGGAAATTTCAAGTTGTGACTAGTTTGCTTCTGCATAGCTATTGTTTGTGTAGAAAATGTTACACTCCAAAGGTGTTATGCTTTTCAACCCATGTTTTGTTATTCTGTCATACACTTGGCATTTCTATAAGAAGCCCACAAGGTCACACACTGACACTGTGTACTTTATTTTAAATAATGTAAATATTATGCACCCTGAAACAAACAAACAACATAACACTGAAGCACATTTTAAAAATAATTTAGGATGCATTTAAACCCATGCTTTTTAAATAAAACTGTCAACTTTTATTATTTAAAAAAAAAGGATTATATTGAATAAGAAAATACAAAAACTAAGATGTACTTTACATTTTATGTTCCAGGCTCCAGAAGCAGATTTACCACAAGATATGAACTCTTCACCAGCAGAAAATGTTGCATTACCTCAGTCTTCTACTGGAGATGTAGAAAATCCCAAAAAGACAAGGTATGCACATATCAGGCGTGCCATGATTCTAGATGACCTTCTCAATGTTTTCATGGACAAAAGTGTAATAGATTTTGAATTAAAAATGGAATTCAATGATGAGATGGCTGTTGACATCAGTGGAGTATCCAGGGAAGTCTATACTGCTTTCTGGGAACAGTTCTTGGAGCTTTGTGAAGGGGAGGAGGAGAGAGTTCCAAAACTAAGAGCAGACTTTTCAGAAGATCGGTGGCATGCACTCGCAAGAATTTGGGCAAAAGGACTGATTGACCATGGAGTGATCCCAGTTAGGTTGTCCAAAGCATTCATTGTTGCCTCTCTAATTGGCCTTCACTCAGTTGAAGAAGAACTGTTGATGTCATCATTTGCAAGGTATTTGTCTGATAGCGAGCGAATTACCATTGAAAAGGCCCTCGATGGCGTAATGGAGGAGGACGACAAAGAAAATCTGTTGGATTTGTTTTCACGGATGGGTGCTCACAACATTCCATCTCAGGAAAATGTCAAGCCAGCAATCCAACTCATGGCTCATAAAGCCATATTACAAGAACCAAAGTATATAATAGACTGCTTTTCCAAAACTCTGAAAGATGTGGCATTAAATCTACCAGATACAGCTAATATCCTGCATTTATATGAGTCCAAAAAAGCAACAAACAGAAAAGTTGTTGACATGCTGCAAACAGATGCTCTGTCCCTGTCAATGAAAGAGCAGATGACACTGAACTACTTGCAGAGATACATTAAGAATGCAGATCAACGCAAACTGGAAAGATTCTTACGATTTTGCACAGGGTCTTCTGTTTTGTGCACAGAAGAAATTAAGGTAACTTTTAACGCTGAAACAGGTTTTGGTAGAAGACCTGTAGCACACACATGTGGAGCAATCATTGATCTGCCCTACACTTACAGCTCCTACCCTGAGTTTCGAGCAGAGTTTGACAGTATCTTGGCTAGCAACTTCATGTTAATGGACATTATTTAAGCTTGACATATACAAGCTATTTTGACACCTTCAGTTAAAAAAAACACCATTTTATTCCAGCCTTTACTGTTATCATGAACCAAGTTCACATTATGCTGCCATGGTTACACAACTGTATTTCTTTTTTGTTAAATGTTTTAAAGTTGTGCAGTGTCTAAAGGTTGATGTGGTGATTAGAAAAAAACTCATAGGGTAAACAATTCAATTTTCTGAATTCTGCTGACATTTTTTAAATAGTTTAAAGGTGCAATAAAAGCCATAAACAGGAAAATGTTTACTTCATTAGAGTAACTATGTTCATCACAGCACCAAACCGGGTAATTATATGGACTTTTTTATTTGATCCATTGTTGTTGGACCACCATATACACAAAACAAATACATTTGTGTTAAGTTGATTTTTGAATATGTTATGTTTGTATGTCAGTGTTGACAATAAATGTTTCATAAAAAATATTTATTTTTGTCTTTATTGTTTAATGTAGTTCATTAACAATAATAGCTAGACTTTTTGGAGACAAATAGACTGCTAGGGAGCATCATAAAGTACAATTGTGCATGGTCTTCAAAACACATCAGGAGTTCATCAGCTGAAGTTTATCTCCATAACCATATTTACTGTTCAGGTAGAACTGTAATACATCAGCAAAGTGTAAAAAGGATACAGCCATTCAAAAATGACTATAACACATTACAATAGCACAGCATACTGAAAGATCATTACTTTTTTTTTTTATGAAAACCAAATTAGTTGAAAGGCTGTTTTATCACTTAATGCTGCTTACTGCAAAAATAGCGTTTTTTCTAAAAAGTGAAACCACATTGATGTTACAAGCTCTTCATCATTTTTACTTGAGTCACAGTAAGGCACTAATGGCCTCTCTCAGGCACATATATAGGTTCACAGACTCGTATGGATCTGTGGGTGTTGTCAGCTGAGACTCTGCCATTATGATATTGCATATGTCGTAAACATCTGGATCACAAGGTATGGTTAGCCGAAAGACACATCCACTTTTGCACAACTGAACATGTTCATTTTGAACAGGTAAGAGGAAGTCTGTTGTATTGTAGAGTTCAGGCAGACCATACATCACATTGGGCCGACCGCTGGGAACTTGCATGTTTTTGGATGGCCTTATGTGGTGTGTGTCCCAAACTTGTGCAATGTCATCCAACTCATCCTGTGACAGACACAAGGGGGAAAAAACACACATTAACCTGGGTAGTAAATGATGTCAAACAGTTATTGTTCTTAATTTTACCTTTGCCAAATTTGCTTTACATTATTTATCCTGTATTATTTTTCCTATAGGATTAATAAGGCATACCAATTCAATCAAATCCCTCTATCCCTACTTAAAACAATAAATATTTGCCTAATATTTTCCTATATAATTATGCAGTGTTTTCCCTCTTCTTTCTCACTCTCTAATATGCAGTGATGTGTTTTTTCTCTCTGCTTTGTAGAGGCATGAAGCTTACAGAGTAAATGTCTGTTGTAATGTTTGATTATATTTTTTTGAAAAACAATGTTACTTTGAAATACCTATTTACAAATACAGGAAATTAATATGTATAGCTAGGCAACTTGGTAGTTGAGAGACTAAATACATGGTTGTAAAGGATGAGTAGAATAATAAACATTAAGTACTTCCTGCAAAAGAATGCAGACCTGAATTATATCCAGACCTGGCAAACAAAACTTGATTGAACACTTATTGAACTTGAGTTTTACTACTAGTAGTAAGGCTTATCACTACTACTACTACTACTACTACTACTACCATCATCATCACTACTGCTTTTTTAATAATAACGACCACAACAACAACACATTCACATGAAGGCACTTTAAAGGACACAGTAGAGAGAAATATAATAAAAATGTACTTTTATTTTACTTTTTGTAATTTTACTTTGACTTATCACAAGTGATGTTCTGCATCCCTCAAGTCATTACTCTCACATAATACAAGTATGAAATTACTAGATTTAACTAACTCACCTGTATGAGTCCCATACAGCAAAACTGCAGGATGCTTTTGTCCAGGAAGCCACCATCAAAGAATCCGTTGTCTCTTAGGTCAGCCAACAAGGACAGCCAGAACTCCATGCACTCCATCCGAAGAAAGCGCCACCAGTACTGTATTCTTTGATTTGCAGTACTTGCTCCTTCCAGATAACTGTCAAGAGGGTCGTTGGGTTGAGGGTGAAAAAGCAAACGTTGGAAATCTCTGACATGAATATTTTCTGTGCCTAGATCCCCTCTAACAACTCTTGGGCACCCACCCAAACGCTGTACTGCTTCAATGTAATATCCTCCAATCAGTTTTGGATCACTATTTGTTGTGTAGGCTTTAAGCCATATCATTTTTCTTGAAAATCCATCTATGGCTCCGTTAATACAAATGCCATAGGGCTTTAGTTTATCATAAGAGTCAACGTGCCAAATAAAGTTTGGACCCTTTGAGAAGTAGTTCCTTCTTTTAAGACGTCTTGCTTGCCTTAAGGACACTCTGGTTGGATCCAGTTCCCTCATGACCAGACGCACATCCTCTTTTCTCACCCGAAGTCCATGTTGCCTGCTTTTAGCATACATCCAACGATAACCGTGGAGCTGTCCGGAAGACTGGAGTTCCATCCTGACAAATTCCACCAGAACTCCTAAATCAGAATAATCCTTACGATGACTGTGCCCTCTTTCACTAAGTATTCTTTTTAAATGTCGCTCACTAATGTGACACGCATGACTTTTAGCAAGCACAAACTGAATGTCCTTGTATTTAAGGCCGATTTCATAATAAAAATCAAACAATCTCAAACACGAGTGTATTGTCTCCTCCATTTTCACAAGCTGACCTGTGACCCGTAAGAGTTCGGTGAATGTTGCGCATGCGCATTTGTAGCTATTGCGAGGTGAAATACACCGTTGCAATTTTCAAGTAAATGATATAAATCATTTACTACTAAATTAAATTAAATTAATAACATTTACCTGTTTATTTTGTCGACAGCTCGTCATATGTTATGAGTGCACACCGCACCGCAGCTTAAGAGTTCAGTGAATGTTGCGCATGCGCATTTGTAGCTATTGCGAGGTGAAATACACAATTGCAATTTTCAAGTAAATGACATAAATCATTTACTATTAAATTAAATTAAATTAAATTAATAACATTTACCTGTTTATTTTGTCGACAGCCCGTCATATGTTATGAGTGCACACCGCACCCAGCTTAAGAATTCGGTGAATGTTGCGCATGCGCATTTGTAGCTATTGCGAGATAACGCAAAAAGTATTGCGAGTTAACGCAAAGGTATTGCGTGGGAACGCAAAAGAAAAAAAAATCCCCCATGTCCCCTCGCGGGCTCCGTACAAAGAGACAGGTAGACGCATTCGATTTTAAAATAAGTTCTCTGATATCATCCAGCTTAATAAGGGAAAAAGTAGGCAATGCTTTGTGATTAGGGTTTAGATTTTGTAGATAAGACTATTACCCTAACTCCGATACACACCTGTCTTAAATCTTTAAAACATACTGCATTTATCTGCACCCTCACCCACGATTATTGTAATTTTGTATAGATCCGATACCACTACCTATGCTTTTATAACAGCTTAATGATTTAAGGTGAATGTATCTTCAGTATATTAATAATAATATCTACATTTTAAGAGGGACAGGCAACCTGTATTAGAGTTCTTAGTGTTCCGGCAGGGCTGTGGGTGCAGCAGCTCAGATAAGTAGGCTGGTGCTGAACCATGTAAAGATTTATATGTTAACGTAATAAATGTTAAACTGATTGGGAAGTGATATTAGATGATTTTTAAAATAAGACAGTAATCTAGTGGCAGAGTTTTGCAGATACTTAAATGGGCGGACTACACAAAGCCATAGGCGCTCAGAGTGCAAACAAGCTTTTGAGGAAATGAGTGCAACGTACTAAACATAGAGGAGAGAAACTGAAACTGAAGTAGTGATCTCATGACGCTAGTATCGATCCACTACCAATACCAACATTGTTATCAATATTATCAATATTTGGATCGATCTGCACATCCCTACCCACAATATCTCGCCACAGACTTTGGGAACAGCTGCATCATATGCCAGTGGCATAATTATTTCATAAGCAGAGATATAAAAGTTTTTCTTTTCAGGTCGATGATCAGTAATGATAATAATTTTAATTACAAAAAAAATAGAGTAAAAAGAGCAAGGCATTACATTCAGTAAAATTCACATTCAATGTTATAGTAAATTATACTTGTCTATTCAGAAGCACAATAACTGCATATTGGATGTTAAGAACTTGCTCCTTCTTCCAATTTATCAGTGCCATTCAATTTATTGTACCAATATCCCTCAACAAAAATTTGCCTAAGAAAAGTGAAAGAGGATATCAGTCCAAAGTACTTTTTAAATGGTGCACCACACCCTGAAAATTCATTAATTCATTTTGGTAAGACTTTTTGGTATTAATTATTCTGGATAGATTTAGTCAGATTTGTAGTTATTATTAATGTTATTCCTAAAGTTTCTCTCTGTCTTAAAAATGAACTTCTATTAACATTTAGTGCGTTCACATGCACTTAATCGGATTTCTGCAGTTATCTGATTATTAAAGTGGTCACTCAAACAGCATACACCAATTTCTCAGATAAGATTAAGGTCTGCAAATCAGATGTGGAAATCTGATAAAGAGATTTGTATTTTATTTAAGTATTTGGATTTTTCCACCTATGTGCTTACTTTGATTTTCATCAGTTTTCTCAGTCTGTACGCTAGTGACTAGCAGACTTAAACATGTTTGCCATCAACACTTGTTTCCCCAGACTTGGTTGTATGTTTCTCACATGGGATCTGGCAACCCTGGAATTAACTGCAGCACACGCAAAGTTTGAATTTTATGTCACATTCTTTTGTGAGATTATTGGCTGGCTGTAGAATCCAAATTGCCTGAGTTATGTAAACCTGGAGCATTCCCATTATCTGAATGTCCAAGAGCATGTAAACACATTTAGTAAATTCTTGTCTGTCTGTTTGTCTATATTTGTGTGCCCAAGCGCACTGTTGTGCATGTGCCCTGGGATAGGGTGCTTCCAAGTTTATGGTTTCCTCCATCCTTGTGGCCTGCAATTCCGGTTGAATGCATTCTCAATATGCGTATAAAGTAGTATATACATTTGTTGGAAGACTGTGAAGCCATTAGACAGTAGCACTCCTCATCTATAGCTCACCCTCTCACTCTTACCGAAATATGACCTATACAAACTATTTTTAAATATTTCCTGGCTGTCCTTAAAATATGTAACTGAGCATATGAATTTAACCCAGGTACAAAATAAATTAATATGTTAGTAACGCATTAAATAATTTTGCTAATAAAGTCATACTTTTACCCAAGATACAGTCGATTCCGGTTAATGGGACCACATCGGGACGCGATGGTTTTGGTCCTAATTACCGGCTGGTCCGATTAAACAAACATGCCCTATGTTACAAGACGGGACGTGCTATGTAACAT
>JAUZSU010177899.1:0-12731 GCA_034780255.1 Parotocinclus maculicauda | reverse complement strand
ATGGGGTATTTTGTGTAGAATTTTGAGGAAAGAGATTAATTTAATACAATTTGGAATAAGGCTGTAACGTAACAAAAGTGAAGCGCTGTGAATACTTTCCGGATGCACTGTATGTGAAAGGCCACCTCATTGCTCTATAAAAACTGGACGTTCAGCTGAATGCTCCATCTGCCACGCTGTGTCTCTGTATGCTCAGAACAGTCTACATAAACACACGAAAGTGTGCTCACACCAGAGAGTTTTTCCACTTCTAAGCACCATTTATTCATCACTACTATTGGCTAGGGTAGCTGGATCAGTTATTGCACAAACTCTACAGGCAAGTGTTTCCCATTACCACGTTTAAATAACGGATGTGATTGTGTAGCTTATTCAGCAAAACCCTCATATTACTCAAAAAAAGTCTTTACAATGGAAAAATGTGACACTTCTAACCCATGTACCAAACAATATAATTCGATTCATCCATCCAGGAGTTCTTGATGTGAATTCAGGGGAGGTTTGAGATTTATTCAACCTGTCAGTAATGCTAAGTTGTATTTCACAAAGAGTCATGCACAGGACATGGCATCTCGGTCAGCTGGCTTCTTTACTAGGGCTCTACATGTGTTTTTAGTCACAACAATCTTAAAAAAAACAAACACCCTGGGTTTTAAATATTCAGACATGCACCAGTATTTACACCTCCCATACTCTGACAGGCCTTATATCACACAAAGAAAACAGAGAATCTCTGCTGCTCCAGGATGACTAGCAGCTGTTAGACTCATCTGGATGAGCAGCAGCAAGCCACCCACTCTATTTACAGAAGCCTTAAGCAAACACTGCATGATATTTTCTATCCCACCAGTTTAAACATTATGCAAATGCAAATCTCCACGACGGAGGACTTCGACAGGCTAATGAGACCACAACTTTGTTTTAAATGCAGTTCAACATTCCAACAAATTTACTGTCCCGTGCTGAAACCCGGAGTCAACACTTTTAATGGAGAAAGCAACTGGTGGATTTTATTTCAAATTTACTGTGACAGTGTATTTATGAGCAATACAGTGATAATGTCAACAGGCAACAAATTCTAAATCTGTATTTATTCAAATTTACACATCTTTACTAAGGCAGTCACATAGAACTATTTTTTTAAAATATGTGACCTTATGAGGTACCCATAGCTAAAGGCTGTGTTCGAAATGGCCCCATAGGAATCACTAGTTCCTACATTTCGACAGCACCATTAGCCTAGATGGAACAGAATTGAGGGCGGTAAACAGAAAGTGGTCTTCATGTTTTGGAATAACACACCCAAAATAAAAAGAAGCTGCAGCAAAGAGACCATATTGAATGTGTATTATCAGGCATGTCTGGTCAGTATCAGAAGTAATTATTAAATTCAGTATGATTCAAACCATCATATCTGTGAAATACTAGCAACTGATACTTTGTTGCTCCTCCCTTGGCATAAATTATTTGGGCCATGAATTTGGTGCACTAATGAGAAATAATATTGTACACCAAGTTATTTACAATATTCTCAAACAGTGGCTGACATGTCAACTGTGAGGGATGGAGCTTTGTCATGCACCAGTGCATGGTCAGTCTCATGTATTGGTGACTTATGCAGAGGGTATAAACGTGAACTATGGTCTCTAACCATGTGAACATAAAAATCTATGTATAGGAAGATGCCAGTAAGTCTTGTAAATTTTGTTGATTTTTTTTTTTTTTTTTTATAAAAAGAACCTCTACATGAAGCCTCATTGATGCACTTCTGTCCATTTTAATACATACATTTTAAATCATACGTTAAACATAAAACTTGGCATCTATAGAAGCTTCCACACGTTTCCAGATCATTTCTTCAGGGCTGCCTAAACTTTGTTTGGACCATAGATCCTCCTGTTAAATCGAAATATTTTTTTTAAGAAATTGTAAAGATTATAATAATTTAAACCCAGGGCATTAGATAAGATAATTAAGTAAATATTAAGTAAATATAATATAGAGGATCATCAATAATAGGGTGAATATAAGTTTTTATTTGTATTTTTTCGCATGGAGGCTTGTTTCCGGGATTATTTAAGTTAGGTAATAAGTACTGTGCCCAAGCACTTTTGACCCCTAACGTGCAGTTCATTTTACTAGTGTGAAGAGTCCATACCGGTCCCGGGTGCTGTACACTGAACCGTTTTCAGGTCTATTTGAAGAGGTGGGCTTGGGACTGTTGGATTTGGCCACAGTATACATGTAGTGCAAGAAAAAAAAATTATATAGAGATTTAAGCTCACAACCTTCATATTCAAATTAACTGTCTGCTACGAATGACAAACCAAACGGCATCCTAAATTTAGTGTGACAAATCCACACCCTCCTGCTGGTGACTAACATTTCAAACTCTCATGTACCAACCTATTCAAAATAGACCTTTCTTCTAAGTACTTATTTTCTAGATTAGTAGTTGAATCTCTTTAAGAATAATGCTAGTGTATGTGGTTTTAGACAGCTTACAATAACTTTAACAACAATGGCATAGAGTTTTGAATAGAACTACTCATTCGTACAACTCTGTGCCACTTCACAGAGACAAACGTATACCACATTTATGTAAATTCAGCACTGTCAAGGCTTTTAAATGTAAACAGCCTTAGTCCCGTATATATATTTTAAAAATAACTAGCTTAGGAGTATATTAATATACACTATTTGAGACACAGTTTAAATATTAATTAACTTCAAAATAATGGCTTACTTGTATTGTTGGTGGTCTTTGGTACTTCTGGTCTTGGCCATGAAGCGCTCGGCCAGCTTTTCCAGGTTGCGCGAATACTCCATCTCGATCTCAGACTTCTTGCGAAAGAAGTCCTGGAGGTCCTGGAGAAGCTGGACCCTCATCTCCGTCTGCTGCTCCAGACATTTCTGCTGTTCTACCAGCTGAGCTCGAATCTCTGCACATACAAAGAGAGTCAAACATGAGGCCCAAAACTGGGATTAACCCTCTGGATAAGAACGTCTGCTAAATGGCATACATGTAAGATCTGCAGTTTGATTTTCCTGTGGTTTCTGAATATAAGGGTATGGAATGGGTGTGAAAGAACAAATTAAAAACATGTAGGTGGCAAGAAGAAAATACTCTATAATTAAATTAAATTAACTTATTAAAATGAGGCTGAAAGAGGGAAGCCTGGTGGAAACCATCCCAACAACAATGACCCCTAAAGGTTTACAACTGACCCCACCCCCAACCCTCCAAGACTCTGACCATAACTGTTCGGTCCTCGCTTAAGACATAAACCTTGTAATTTCTCCTCTGTATAAAAGTACCTTAACAGTTGCACAATGCCACAAAAATAACAACATATATAACTTTCGTCCATGTACGACAAAATAATAATTCAGTCAGTCCTAACTATCAGTCATCTCAGGCTCAAAGGGGAAAGAGCTACGCCCTGCAGCAGCCCCCCTTTTCCCTACCATTTCATTATGTAACAACATGATTAATATTCAATACTAACAGAGTATTGCAGCACAGTCCATTGTCAGCCAGGTCCACCACTTGTGTGTAAGCATTACTTAAGAGTCTACACTGACTGCAATGCAAATAGACATGGCCACACTTCTAAAGAGCTTTTCACATCAGACTCCCTTGTGTGACCACTAACCTGTCACAGAGAATAGAGCTCATTAAAGCTCAATCTACCAGAAGCCCCAGTGCTCTCCACTGTGCTTAAACACACTAAGTGCAGCTGCCCCCATGATTCCCCTGAGAAAGACTTCATGTTTAATCCATTTCTGATAATGTGTGATATCAGACCCTGACATTTTCACTATGTGAGGACATTGATTAGAGGTGAATATGACTTCATTCAAACATGACTTCATTCAAATAGTGTGCTATAACACAGATGCTAACTGTAATACCAACCACAACATCTAATATTTAAAACTGAAGACAAAGCAGGAAGCTAAAACAGCCAATGTGTAGGTTAGAAAATAATTTTTCTCTGTGAGAATTGTTCATTTTACAATTGATATTCAGATATTTCAGGAAGCAACTGAGGATATGTTAGATCTCTAACTAGAGTGTGATCTGCTATAAAAGAGTTCTTAAATAATAATCAGTTATGAATGCTACATATTTAGCAAAAATCCTCCTGTTGATTAAGGATGCAGTGTCATCTTTACCTAAATTACCTAATATAGTACATAAGAACATATAAATATATATAGACACGTCTGTGTGTGTGTGTGTGTGTGTGTGTGTGTGTGTGTGTGTGTGTGTGTGTGTGTGTGTAGTATGCATGTATGGCCAGTAGAGTGTCACATGATGATATGATAAATAAAGATTGACATTGAAGCCAAACGAAAATGTTAATCCACCTAATTCAAGGATAAAATAGGTCAGAATATAAAAACAGAAAGCACAGAGATAAAAGATAATAGCTCAGGTTTTAAAATAGACTTTTCATAGTTGACAAAATAACAGACATTTCAGTTGGGATGCAAAACTGTCAATGTCTAATGTTCTCAAGTCAATTCAATCAAGTTAATGAGTTCCTCACACCCTTAAGGCTCTCATGTTAATATATGAGATTCAAAAATAAACATTGTCATTTTGACACCCTTATACAAGGAACTTACAACTGACACAATCTTACAATTAACTGTGTATTGTAAAAGCAATTTAGCAATTAAGGACCCAACAGAAACTGGATTTAAATCCTGGACCTTCTGGTCTCATGCCTTAACCACTAAGCTAGTAACATCCCACAGATAAACTCATTACGTGATCCAATAACACTTAGAATAAGGGAAAACAGATCTACCAGAACTGCAAAGACAGCCTGTGTTTGATAAACTTCTTATATTTCTACTAGGAAACAGGCAACATGTCAGTACTTCAAAGAAGCGCTGTAAGATTTACCCCATCCCTCACTACCTCTGTCGCCTCTCTGTATCAAGTGACCCTCCGTGATTACAAAGAAAATTCCTCAACCCATGAGGTCACCTGTATTGTAAACATCTGTGCGGTGACAGAGTTCTCATGGTGAGGGGAGGTCTACGCATGATCAAAGCCCTCTGTGATCTACTTCAAACAGAGACTCGGATGAGAACACCTGTGCACTAGTGTATTCCTATACAAACAAGACGTATACTCAGTCACTCTCACACTGTCTCTGCAGTTAGCAATCAAGGTTCATCCCGATCTAATCCCGAGGACTGTTTTTGGATATTTGAACTGTGATCCATTTCCAGTTGTTAACTACAAAAAACACGATTTGTAATATTACAAGTATAGATGTGGAAAAAAGGGCTGCCCTCCTGCCCCTGATTACCAAAATCCAAAATATGATTACTTTTCAAGATGGTATTTAAGACTAATTTGCAACAGAAGACAGTAAGCATTTCTCTAGTAATAAAAACCTAGCTTCACAAAAGAACTTTAAAAAAACTTAAAAAAAAAAAAACTTACTTGGGCTACATGCCTTTTTAAGTACATTGTTCATTCAGTGTCTAATGTAGTTCATTATTTTATTATGTGAGACAGAACGATAGACTTGCTGCAATGGAAACGTGCTAATGTCTACTGCAGACGTATTTAGCAGTGAGTAAGAAGAGGTCAACAGTAAATTCTGCAGTTCCAGTGTTTCCTAGTGACCTGACTGATTTCAAAACAGCCAACAGAATAAAGCACTCATAAAAACCTTTGAAAAGAAATGCACTTCAGTTCACTAGTAATTAGAAACAGTACTACCTTATCAATCGTTTACATTTTTAGCTAATTAGCTAGGTAACATGAACACCATTGCACTGATACCTTCACTGGGACTAAGTTTGTACGTGATGCTCAACCAAAAGGCCTTTTGTGCTGTATCCTGAATCCTGTCCAGTATATTCCTTTGAAGATCACAGTAAACAAAAGGAATCTTGCCTCTCCCCTTTCATCATGGGAAATGGCACTAGAGCAGCCACTCGATTATTTCTTTGATGGCAAATATGTTGCATTTTAAAAGAAGCACCATGTCAAAAAAGCAAAGCTGCATTTTCTTTGCCCCTTGTGGTATGAAAATGGCAAGAAGTGAGTCTGGAAAATGTTTTAGCCACATCACTACAGTAAATCAGTTAGAAAGCGTCCACGTGTACAGTGAAGCACTTCTTTCCAGTCATTTTATTAAAGGCTGCTGTTTGAAAGGAGAAGCACACTCTGCACATGCTCTTAAGAGCTCATCTGAGCCTGTGCCAACAGCTATGTGGGCCATATTGTACTAGAATCCCTCACGATAAAGAGACTCATCAGGAGCACCCAAAATAGCAGCAGTTGTCACAAGGGCACACTTAACATAGAAGGATGTCCAGTGGCGCACCACCATCTGTTTCACAACATGGTGAAGCCTTAGCCCAGGTTTTTTAAAATATGCATCCCAATTTACGAATTTTCATACAAACCCTGTGACTCTGCTCACAAGGTCAAATGATTTGGGGCTTTACATCAATGAGTTGCTGAAATTTTGCAGAATTACAAATAAAGTTCTAAGTTAGCAAAAGTCTGCAATGGTATTTGATTATTAACAAAACATTAAGTTAAGATAGAATCAAAAAAGCAAAAATCACTTCTATTACTTCTAAAATAATTCTATTGTTAAACTAAATTTTGTCTATAGTGTTTTGACCACGAATTGGCACAAATCAAAAAAAGCAGAGCCTACATTGCCAAGGAAAAAGTCTGATATGTAAGAAACTTTAACAAGAAACAGGTTAAAATGTGGAACTCCTCCTCCTATTAGTAAGAATCTAGATTAATATAAATTAAATCCGGCAAAACTCTGTATGAGAGCTTAGTGCAGAATGTTGCGATTAATATTTAATAATTAATAATAATATTTTGTATACACTTGAGTAAGCAGATAAAGGGAAACCTCTGGGCTTGCATGGCACAGGCAATAATTGGATTTCTACTTTGCAAACCAGTTAGTAATCTTACAAAAGTATGTGGCCTAAATTACAAACTATATTTATTAAATACTATAATCCATGCTGTGTTAAATTCCAGGGTTGCCAGATCCCTCGAGAGAAGGAAATCCACAAGACCTGTGGAAACAAGCCTCAAAACATGCCAAGTTTCTTAGAATAAGTGGACCTTTCAACCGTGTTGAGTTATGCTTGTCTGCATGTGCATATTAAGAGAAAATGACTGAAACTGGAGGAAAGGGTACATGCACTGTGAAATCTGAGTACTGGGATAAAATCCATCTCCCTTTATTGAATTTCATTGCTCCGATTTCCAAAACTTAATCTGATCTGGGAAAACGGAGTATGCCGTTTACATGACCGCTTAAGTAATCAGACTACTGCAGACATCTAAAAATGCATGCACTTGGTAGTATAAAAACTCATTTTGCAGATGATAATTCTATACATAAGATTATACCATTATCAAAATCCAGATATGACAACGTGTTATGTGTCTCGCAAATATATGGCACTCACAAAAATTAGGGGATATTTCAAAATGAGATGCCCTGGCAACAGAGATGAGGCATCAGGAAAGCCTAATGAAGCCATTAGCCAGCGCTCAAAGCTTGGATACATGTGAGCTTCAGAGTCCCTACTTAGACATGAAGCAAACTGTACCTTGATACAGAGGAGAGCTCTCAGCACACAAATGCAGGTCTCATAGTCTTCAGATTCAGATTCTGATGGAAACAAGAAGAATGATGCAGAGCTCTGGCCATATAGGGCACTTTTAATTGTTCTGTGGGTGGCTGGGGAAACTTGACCTTCTGACTAAAGTTAATGTCTCATCGGGGGTTCGTGCTTCCCCTCAATGCTTTGGCATGTGAGGCCTGAGTAGCTCAGTCATGTGTTGCTCTTAAATGTGGGTTTCACACTGCCTTCATGAGTAATAAGTGAGTCAGTTGTAGACCAATGGCTACATATCAGCGATATCTATTCTACATTTAACTGGAATGTCCCACTTTTTTTGATCTACACATGAATTGTAATTTTATTTAGCTTGGTCAAAGATCAACAGTGCCAGCACGTGTTGGTGGAACTTCAACCATCAACCATTTGATCATCAGCCCAAAACCATTAATCCATGAGATACAGCTTTCACGTTTATTTAAAAAAGTACACAACTAAGGGGTTAAGGCCCTGGCTGTAAAACCTTTTCCATCACCTCCCAAGACATGTCTTATGGATGTTTGCACCGTTAGCCAAATGTACTTATCTTTTGATTTGCAGGCTAGAAGACATACAGCATTCAATAAACCTTTTTTCCAACTGCAATGCAAAGTCTGCCTGTCAAATTAAGGAAATTTTCATCCGGACACAACAAAACAATCAGATGACCACAGAAGAGTGAAACGCCATTGGTAGTTCTTTTAATAGTATTCTTTGAACAAGAGGGAGAAAAACACAGACACTGCCAAACACAACACAGAGTAGCACCTGTAAAAGAGGAAATAACTCCAGTTTTCCACATAAACCAAATATTGTTTTTGTAAGTTTTCAAACTAAAATAACCACAAGGTTGATTTTTTTTAGCTAGATACTGTGCAAGTTTGGTTAAAAGACTTGTTTGACTACTAGGCTACTTCATACACAGAAAGGGAGGCCAGAGGCAGTACCGCTAATGGTCCATTACCACTTCCTGAGACGTCTGCAGGCACACACTCAGAGGAAGACAGACTTCAGACATCTTTTGTTTTAGAGGGAAGTTCACCTTATTTGAGGGATTTCAAATATTTATAGAGCAATTTCTAGGCAGTTGTAATATCAAGATTTTGCTGAAACTAAGTCAAATTCTTCTACCCAACCTGACATAACCCAGTTCAAAACACATATTTAAGTACACACCCTTCTAACTGAGAGACCAAAATATATCTCATAATAAATAGCGACACACTTGCTCAGAAAAGCCGATTCTGACTGGATGTTTCCCGGTTGTTGCTTTGAGATCCAGCCTACAGAGCAAGCTAGCAGCTAAGTAGTAAAATCAAAAATAATCCAGAGTCAGAAGCACATGTTTTCTTTTAAGTACCACATTTTATTTAAAGGTACCTTATTTCTGTGATGGTGTAAGCAACCATTTTCCCAAGTGCAAATTTCCATTCAATAGTCTTCTTTAAAAATGTCAAACTCAGAGGTCTGAAACTCCAGATTATATATATATATATAAATAAATGGAGAGCGAGGGTGTTTCTTTGTAAGCACTTTGTCTGCAGTGCTGGATTTGGCTAACGAATTGGAAGACATCCCTTTATATTTGAGCTTTTTACAACTCTTATTTGTAATATTCATTATATAAGAATATATTTCTGGATGTTTCAATAGACAAACCTTGGCAGTAGTATGGGTTGTACTAAACACCTCAGTGACTTTCAAAATGACACATTCATAGGTTTTTGCTCTCAATAACCAAATCAGTTAATTAACTTTCTGTCCTCCTGTCCTTAACCAGAGTCGATAGAGAATTGGTTTGTCAACTTACACAACTTGAAAATGCATTGGAATACCAAGAATCTAACATCAGAAGCCGTCTAATATCCTGTGTAAAGCCCTTTAAAAAGAACAAAGGCTGTAGTAGCAACAAAGGGGTGAGGGAGACTAAATGTATCTGATTACAATTATTTTATAGTCCTTGGTGCGAGCAATGAAAACTATGTCACATCTAACACCGGTAACACAGGTATCAGACATGGTGATGCTCAACCCCTCGAGCTAGCATCGGTCAAACAGCTTGAGCTACTACTAACATACAGGAATCAGAAAATTAATAAGTCCAATTTTTTGCAGTTTGTTGCTAAGCTAATCAGGTACCTGCAATCTGGTGGAAACTAACAATTCTCCATATTCAAACTATGGATCTTATGTGTTAAAACACACAGGGTCACAGCTTTTGCTGTCCATTGCTGATGCATTTTGATATGCTCACTCAACCCTAGTGGAATTCATGCACCCCAACTGCAGTTTTACAAACAAGATAGAGTGCAGCAGTTGGTCTTGGTCATCAATCACTGTAGAACTATGGTGGCCCATCAACTCCAAGCCAAATAAAGGAACATAGCTGCAAAAGCACAAGATATAGGGAAACAAGGAGACTGTTAAATACTAGATGTTTGCTCAGCTGCCATGTGATATCCTGTGTGTCTGCTTGGGCTGGATTGGGTTCAGGAATCATCAGCCAAGAGAATGAAAGGTGGAGATAGCATGGTGCTTATATAGGATAGAGACCAGCAATATAGTCAGAACGACATATGTTGAACAGTAGCTCTGCTTATCTGCCTTCATCAGTAGTCTCTTTCGCTCATTCACAGCCAAGCTGCGACAAAAAGGAAATACCACTGGAGTAGTTACTCTGTACGGTTGCAATCATTTAGCGCTGGAGTGGAAAAGCACGAGTTAGACGGGGGGTCCAACATTTGAAGCTGAAAGCCAGGCATTTTAGGGTTGGTCATTAGGAACCAGTTGCTATTTCAAATTGTTGAATCTGAGAAACATGCTTAATAATGCTAAATAAAATTTCTATGAATTAATAATACATTCGGTTCAGAGTAAACAGTCTATTTTGTTCATTAGATTAATTGGATTAATCTATTAATTACGTTTTTGCCGTATGCACGCACCAATGATTTTATTAGGTAAATCTCCCCGTTTCTATACTCAATGTCCATTTAACCAGTTCCACTTTACATTTATGTCATTTAGCAGACTTTGGTCACCTGTTTTTCTATATACTTAGTCAGTCCTTTTTTAATATGTTCTCTAATGCTCATGACCACCACAGATAAGGTACTATTTGCGTGGTGGATTAATCTCTGCACTTAACATGGCGTGTTGAGCTGGTATGCGTGGGCCAAACAGTAGTACTGCTCGAGTTTTCACTCACTGTGCACTCTATTAGATACATCAACCTTATTGCTTCACCTTGTAGATGTAGATCAAGGAGATAGGAACTCATCTGTTGTTGCATAGTTTGTGTTAGTCATCCTCTAATCCTTCATTAGTGCTCACAGGATGCTGGTGGCTGAATATTTTTGGACTATCAGTCTAGCAGTGACACTGAAAACTCCAGCAGCACAAATGCCTGCACAACACACCACCAGGACAGTCCGACCACCATCTGTAAATGTACTTGCATGCACTTAATAATCATATGAGATCATAGTCATATTTCTACAGTTATCTGATTATTCGAGTAGTCATGTAAACAGCATACGTCAATCTAGAAATCAGATAAAGAAATTTGAGAGGGCTGGATTTTATCTTAGTATCCAGATTCATCAGCACGTGTATTCACATACCTGGAAGGTATGCACGATGCAGAGATGTTGAAATACTCTAATATGGCTGGTTTCCTACAATTGAAGAGTTGTGTTTTATAAAATTTCCTAAAGAGAAATAAGAAAATATATAAGAAGCAAAATGTGGCTTGAGAACAAGTCTATCAGGTTCATGATTTGGCATGGCCAGAGTCAAGATTTGAACCCTATAGAGAATATTTGGTCTCACATTAAACACAGAGTACCTAGATTTGGCCCATGTTTCCTTTATTCTTAACTTTTTTTCATAGGGCTGTGTGTATAAAATATGCAGTATTGTAATATATGCATGTGTTTGTAATACAATATATAGATATACACACTCACATATGCAGTAATCCATGCTGGATTTTATCTCAGTAACCAGATTCATTAGCGCATATATACAGAACTCGTTTTTGTGAGTGTGCGGGATCTGCCGACCCTGAAAACACTAGAAACACATACATATTATGGTGGCACCACCAAAAGCATGTGGGTTTTGTATATGCAAGAACATGCAAGAGATTATCCCATAGGAAATAACAGACATGGCTCCCGATATCTAAATATTTTCTATTCAGTACATTTTCTGGAGTACAAGTACATTAAGATAACAACGTAGGGCTGTATATAAGATGTTATTATCTTATTTTTTAAGGATAAGGGTCATGTTTAAATAGTAAAATATATGTTTAAACCGTAAAATATTAAATAATGCAATAAGGATTATATAGACGGTCTCAGTCAGCATGGTTAGCCACTGCTCAGAGCATTATACATATGATGGAAACTTCTTGTTTCATGATGAATGCTTGTGGGTGCCATACTTTTGTTTGAGGAACGACATCAGCTAAGACAATATGTTATGAGGAAACAGCGTAACATTTCCATCTCAGAAACACTTCCCACTGGTCAAATTGAGAACAAAATCAAAGTCAATGCAGTGAGAACCTCCTTTACCACATCTGCCCTATGGCACATGCGCTCATGTTATGAGATAAACTTTACTGATCTAAAAACCTGGCAGCTCTCCTGTAATTAGCAGGGGTTTTCCTGCCATCATCTTAAAGCCAGAGCACACTATAAACAAATCCCTGAGTTTACTTTATTCTTAAAGTCGTGCACCAACCATATCTGAGGATCAAAAGCATGTTTTAAATTGAGCAGGACAAAAAGAAACTCTTAAAACGTACCACATCAATAGTCATTACACAACTGTTCATAGCACTTGAATGCCCCAGAGGATAAACTATCTCAAGTGAGGAATGGCTTATAAAATCCTTAGTGTTCACAGTTTGAGAGGTTCTGGAGAGGTTCAAGAGACCACACACTATCTATATATCTATATATATATATATATATCTATATATATATATATATAACCCATGCATATGTTACAATATTACATATTATGCACACACAGCCATCTGG
>JAUZSU010177888.1:0-12731 GCA_034780255.1 Parotocinclus maculicauda | reverse complement strand
GGGTATTTTGTGTAGAATTTTGAGGAAAGAGATTAATTTAATACAATTTGGAATAAGGCTGTAACGTAACAAAATGTCCGAAAAAGTGAAGCGCTGTGAATACTTTCCGGATGCACTGTATATGTTTAGTTACTATTTAGTAACTATTTATTTAAGATATTTCTACAAACTTTACATACTTATGTTTTCATCCATACGTTGGGTCCATTTTTAAGTTTCGGTCGTCCCAAGGTTGCTTTCTCATAACATTTGGGGACGTTTTCATTGCCACTGTCAGGGCTTTGGGCCAAGATTTTGAGACAGTTGCTCCATTGTAAGAAGCGCTTTAGATATTAATTTGACTTTATATTTTGACCTTTTTGAAGACAAAACTACTAAATGCCGTATATGAGCAAACAAAACTGTGATTAATTCACTAAAATATTTGAATACTTAAACAGTTTATTTGCTGTGGGGGAAAACAATAAACCAGGTGGTGAAATTAAGAATTCGAAGACGTCTGCCTGGTGCACATAGTTTTGAGGTGAAAAAAAATTGCATCCAAATTTTTGTGCGGTGTGTAACGGCCTTTTTTCGAAACCAACCAAAAACAATCAGCCAGCTCTTGGGTTATCATCGATGACTTGTTAGAGCCGCCCCTCCCCCCAAATATTCTTTTTTTTTTTTAATGTTTCTGTCAGTGTTAATGAGCGATTCCCTTCCTCTTGCAGCGTTTTAATGCAATTACCCTCCTTTTAACATCTTCACCTCCCTGCAACTGTTCACCTCCTGCAGGTTTTCTAATAGGATAAAGAATTTTCACCAAATGCCATTTCGTTATTACAAAAAGCAGCCCTTACTTTGTAGTTATTTAGCAAACCAAATGTGACTGCAGTTTTTTTTAGAAAGTTTGCATGCATTACAAGTCCAGGCAAAAGATTGCTCTCAATTAAGAACTGGCATTTTGGAAAGGGCAACACCAAGATTATCAATCATCTCTAAAGCACTAGAGTCATAGTCTGGGTAGTGAGGGTGTATAAACTACCACAACATGATTACAATCGCAGACATTATTCCTAATAAGATTTCTGCCCTTAATTATAATTGTGTCGAGTTCAGCGTGTATTTGTGTACGTGTGTGTCGAGAACCATGTGCATATCCACTTTAATATTGTTGCGTTTCCATTTTTTGTAACTGGACTTTTCAAACTGTTCCTTGTAGGTCTTGTGAGAATCTCCAAAACAGACAGCAGATACATGTCTTGGGAGCAGCATGAAGCTGCCTGAGGTGAGCTCCATTTCTCCTCAATCCTGTGGTTACTGCTTCTTAACTTTGGACTCGGATAGAGTGGAGTTGACCAACGGCCATTCCAGCAGCTGTATTCAGTAATTGTGCGGCTACAAATTTCACCTATTGCACCTCATAAACTAAAAACCGAGTGCAAATGGGTTTCCGAAATATATTTTCACTTTTCTAAGTGTTTATATGGATGACTTTGTTACATATTTTGTGGCATGTTATAAATGGCATTTGTAATTGCATGTGCCTGTCCTATTGTAGGTAGTACTCAATTGTTGACCCCCACTACCTCTATATTGTATCTAATCTATAACTATGGTATTGGTATTCCCCTGTTATGATGGGCTGATTTTTATATTATATTTTGATATATTTAATAGGAATCAGATAAACCTAAATACACATTTTGAAGAAGTCCTGTTTTACAGATTCTAATGTGGGCATTAAATGAGCATACCTGTAATGCCATAACTTAAGTACACGACAGTATGGGGTAGTGGGAGAGGTAAAACCAGTTTGAATTGTAGTTACCCCTTAAATTAATTCATTCATTATCTTCTGCTTAATCCACACGGGGTCGCGGGCCAGCCGGTTCCCACTTGGGGCACCAATCCATTGTAGGGCACACACACACAGTCACACAGTAATGGCCACTTTTAGAGACACCGATTAACTTAACACGCATGACTTTGGACTGTGGGAGGAAACCGGAGTACCTGGAGTAAACTCATGCAGACTTCACACAGAAAGGACCCAGGCCGCTCCACCCTGGGATTGAACCCTGGACCTTCTTGCTTTGAGGCAGCGGTGCTACCCATTGTCACCATGCTGTCCACTATCACTTAAATGTATATTCTAATTTGACTTTGCCACATTTTTAGCCTCAGGGGAAACAGTACAGCCTTCCTGAGTGGAAGTACAAGCCCATACTTTATATGGCTGTTTAGTGCATACGCATCCATGTACCCATTCCCTTTTTGTCACTGCTAGGTCTGAGCCTGCTTCTTTTAGCCGAGCTCCAGGGAGGCAAATCTATTGCCTTTATTCCTCATCCTGATAGAATTATAGGCTATATATTTGGCTGGTCAGCGCAGCTCCTAATAGCAGTCAGAAGCTGGTTGTCAGCAGGGGATTGCTGTGTATTAATTTGCCTTCACTTCCCGTTTACTTTGCCGGGCCGACCTACACCTGGCAAGTTTTGATTTGGTAATTAAGTTTGGTAATGGTGGCACTTCATCAGGACCCGAGAGGAGAAGCACTCCTATCCCGTTTAACCGCCTGCGTAGCATCTGTCTAGCTCTAATATTAACTTCTCCCAATTTAGACAAATCTCCTGTCTAAAATAATAGCAGTGGCTCTTAGTCCTGCCCTCCACATCATCACAGAAAAAAAGCTATGCGCTTAAATGCCCAAACGGTGCTAAAAATGCTTACAGCTCAGTTTCCAACAGCAACGTCAAGTTAGACAAGAGATGTAAATGTTAGGTCTTGCCCTTAAACTGACTTTTGCAATTTTGTAATAATAAAATGGCAAACTCAGCAGGTGTCTAGACGTGACATGTTGTTGGTTTGTTTGTTCTGAGAAGGTGGTTTAAAACTGTTCGTTAATTCATTTGTTTGGAACGTTTTGATGTTACACGAGAAACAATTGTTTATTTCTGGTTGTACTCTGCTGCTTGGTGAGTCTGCTGGAATAACGAGGGCTGAGACTTCGGTGTTTTGTGTGATGATTTTAAAGTTCTACTAGACATGTTGGTATTCTTTGCATTTCTGTTCTGCTTGAATAGCAAGGGATGAGAGTTTTGTGCCTACAAACAAAATAAGATGAGTAACAAAATAAGAAATAACGGCCAACAAAATAAATTTAAAACCATTCAGAGGCCTTTAGTTGCATAAAAGTTAACCCGGATTCCTTTCTGATCAAGATATCTATTACATTCATTGCGTTTTTGTTGGCTGACTAAGGAATACTGGTATTGAATGTCCTTGTTTGGACACAATACATCTGACTGTGTATTTTGTTGGGGTGTCAACTCTTTAGAGGTGGTTCTGTCTCATTAGGTCAGACTTTTTTTAATTGCTTGTTCCTCAGATGTCCCTACTTAAGAATCTACTGAGGAGGGAGGAAAATATTTTTTTTAAAGTCTTTATTTTTTAGTACTTTTCAATTTCTCTAGGACTATGTGGAATCAATACAAGGAAGAAGGAAGAAATAAAAATACATTTTTATTTAAAAATAAAATGTATTTAATGTACAAAATTTTTTTTCAAAAAGTATAAAAATAAATTAATGTACAGAACAATACCGTTGGCTCAATGGAGGGCGGAAAAAGCTAAAAAAAATATATATATATATATATTCTATTTCATCCATTAGTACTGCGGCGGACCCACGAAATACCAAAAATGTTTTTGTTTTTTTTAGATTCTTCGAATATGATCGTTGGCGGATCCGCGACACAAGCAATAAAGAAAGTCTGACCTTGGTTAAGAAAACCGTGCGCTTGGTTTATTTCATGAATTGACGTATTTCCATAGATCCAAATCTCCAATGTTGTGTGTGATGATTTTAAAATTCTACTAGACATGTTGGTATTCTTTGCATTTCTGTTCTGCTGGACTATTGAAGGCTGATAATGTTTTCTGTGATGATTTTGATGATCTACTAGAAATGTTTGCATTTCTCTGTATGAATTTACAATTTAAAATACTAAAACCGCTGGCTGCGTTTAACACACCGAGAGTCTGTTAACTCACTTTGCACTTTCAACTGAAAATCACCTGTTTAGACGTATTGAAAATTTAAAAAATTGAAAAAAGACGTATTTGCGGCATCATTCTCACAAATGTTGCCTTTTTTGTTTTTAGATTACTTATTTCTAGCGTTGGAGATGTGCAGCACTATAAAACAAATCTACCAACCAGGGAACTGAAGTTTGTGTCTCTCATCAGGACCTTAGCTTACTATCCCGGAAAAATGATAGACATACCACACTTGTGTCCAGGTAGGTTTTTCACTTTGTTACAAACAAACAAATCTCAAATATGACACCCAACATCTGAGTATTCAGATTTAGTAAAACATACTTGTAACAAATTAAGTCATTTTAATTAAAGGCACAACATATTTTCAAGTTGAAAATAAATCAAACTTCAATAATGGGATTATCTTTTTTTTTTTTTACAACAAATAAAACCAGCTGTTAAACTTGGCCAATTAAAAAAAAAACTTTCAGCCTGTTGCATGACCCAGTCAGCCGTGTCTAAATTTGGTAAAGATATAACAGAACTCTAGACTTATTTTGCCACTGGTTATGCTGGTACAACTTATTTTATCAGTTGGTCAAGCCAACTTCTGATTTGGTCACACCCAATTTTTTTAAATAATCAGCGACCATGCATATTAATGAATCGTTTTCACAAGGCGTTATTATACCTCAACCATGGAACAGTTTATTAATATAAAGCCTTTGTATTTAAGCACAAAACCTCATACATTATAAAAGTTGGATTATGGGGAAGACAAAAATAAAATAAAAGGATTGAAAGGAAATTGTAGCTGTTATTTTATGTCACTGGTATTAAATACATAAGGACATTTAAAAAATTATTTTTATTTCACATTTAATCAGTAAATTTATGTCTATTTCCCAGCTAAACATAACAAACCACTGCTCTTGTGTCACATCCATGGACTGCTCAGCAGATAACATTCTGATCACACACACCTGACACTCATCACCCCACTCACCGTTGCTAAGTCACGTTGTCCATACTTTGTCACTAAGTGCTCTCTTTATACTACTTTGGATTACCGTATGTACTTACCGTTTTTGACCCGGTTTCCGTTTCTCGACCCCAATTCTTGCTTTGCCCTTCAAACATTGTTTGATCCTGCTGTGTACCGATCCTGGACTGTCTGACCATTTTTTTCTGGACTGTCTGACCACGAAAAAAACGCCCGTTTGTTCCTACAACGCTGCGTTTGTCTCCACCATTTTCACACAGTGTTACATTTCCCCTCATGGTAGCCCTCATAATAGCTCCTATCTGTTCCTCTTATCTCACGCATGTGGTACGAGATTTCTAAAAAAAGTCTTAAACAAAGATTAAAATTGTAATAAACTGATGAATACAGTGCCGGCGTCTCAAACATCATGTACTCTTTAAAATTTGATCTTGAGGAATTCTGTTTTGTTTTTTTTAAATGATTGCATTTGTAACCATTTTTGTCACTTTAGAGCCCTATATAAAAACAGTTATAAAAGAAGAACATATGGGTGGACCAACAAAATAAATTACAAACCATTCAGAGGCCTTTAGTTACATAGAAGTTATCCCGGACTCCTTTCTAGTCAAGATGACTGTGATATTCATTGCATCTTTGTTGGTTGACTGAGGAACAACTGTCTTGAATGTCCTGGTTTGGACACAATACATCCAACTGTGTATTGATGGGGCGCCAACTCTTTAGATGTGGTTTTGTAACCGTTTACTGCCTTATTTGGCATCATCTCTTTTTCTGATTAGGTAACAAATGGTGCACTTGGTTTATTCCATACATTGACGTATTTCCATAGATCCAAATCCTTGATGCTATGTTTGGAGATTATGGACTTTAGTGGCAGCACATATTGTTAAGCACTGTTGACATGTGCATCAAAAAGCCTCTGTGAGTGGCAGGGATGTTCTGTGTGTAGTCACCTTAACTGAAGCACGTCTATAGCAGAGGAACTGGGTCAATGAATTTGTCTTCCCATTCAAAGAAAGGCAGAAATAACTGTACTGCCTACAAAATGTAACTTTTTTTAATGAGTTTATACAGGTATCACAGTGTGTGCTTCTAGTGGTCAGGCAGGTCGTTATGTGCAGTATGACCCAGGTTTGTTTACTCACCCTCTTTCCATTTTTCTCCCCAGTTTGTGCCTACCTTTTATTTATATATAGAAGGTGAATTGCCTAGACTGAAATGCCCCTAGGTATATATGAGTGAGAATATGATGCCCGGCGATAGATTGGCCACCTGTCCAGAATGTCCTTGGAATAGACTCCAGACCAATCACAGCCCAGATCTGTGTGAGTGGACCAAGTTTATAAAACAGTGCAGGGTCCAAATAATGTCACAACAAAGCCACAAGGACAAAAAAAGGTCTCACATTTTGTATTTTATGGAGAACTTTTGCTTACTGAGGTTACTGCTAGGACTGGGTGTACGTGTTGGTACAGAATTAATTAGCTAATTAACAAATAGCACGTCCTCCAAGCTGTAGAAAGACGAGTGCATATGTGAGAGAACGTGTTTATTTTATTGGTGGGAACCCTATGTCCCCAGAAGGACTGGAAGACCAGATTTTTATCCTGTGGGGACATCCTGCTTGAGCCTGACAGCTTTAATTGCTTGTTTACAAAAAACCCAGCTTTTATTTAAAAAAACAAAATTGATTTTGCTTTAGTTCGGTGTCAGTGGTAAGACCCTATAAACATGTTTATCAAAACTGTGTGTGTAAATTTGGTTCTTTTTGCGTTTTTGAATTTTGATGAGCAGGGGTTCATTTTCAGTGCAGTTCCTACCTGATGGTGCATAGCTTGCTTACCTTCCTGTGCCCTTCCTCCCTTCTTCCTGTTCCTGCTGTTGTCTCTACCCACATGTCCTCTTTCATCTCATTAGTGCTGGCTTTTTTTTCCCCCTTCCTCTCCACAGGGCACATCAACTTTCCTTCTGGTACAGAGTGTACAATAGCACCTGGAAATTTGTGAACCCTTTCGAATTTCTGCATGAATAGGATCTAAAACATCAGCAGATTTTCACACAAGCCTTAAAAGCAGATAAAGGTTAAGTAAATGAGAAATTTCTGCCTGGCATTTTACACTGATGTTAAATTGCAGTGCGTTTGCAGTGGTGATGAATGAGAAACCTGGAAAGCTGTGGACTGTAGCCCAACCCCCCAAAAATAATCCAGGTTCTGTTTGGGTTCCAAACATGGTCTAGGTCAAGAATGGTAAATAAGGACTGTGGTAGTCTAGCGGTTAAGGTACTGGAGTCTGGACCAGAAGGTCCAGGGTTCAAATCCCACCTCTGCCAAGCTGCCACAGTTGGGTCCTTGAGCAAGACCGTTAAACCACAATTGCTTGAATTGTAAGACTGTATCAGTTGTAAGTTGCTCTGGATAAGGGTGTCTGCTAAATGCTGGAAATGTAAATGTAACGGGTAAACAGAGACTGTGGTAGCCTAGCGGTTAAGACAAATCCCACCTCTGCCACAGTTGGGTCCTTGAGAAAGACCCTTAACCCACAATAGCTCTGGATAAGAGCGTCTGCTAAATGCCTTAAATGCTAAATGTAAATTTGATGCGAGTAGCCTAGCAGTTAAGGTACCGGACTCTGCACCTGATGGCCCAGGGTTCAAGACCCACAGTTGGGTCCTTAATCCACCATTGCTTGAATGTAAGTTGTAAGTCGCTCTGGATACGAGCGTCTGCTAAATTCCGTAAATGTAAATTCATGGTGAGCACTTCAATCATGCCTTTGCTGTGGAGTGATACGCTGCCTCAACTGCTGGTGTGATGATCTGGGCAACCATCACCTACCATACTCAGTCATCCCTATTAGTGATATGAGGGACACTAACAAATCAGCAACATGTGCAGTTATTTGTTAACTGCAGTTATGTGTTGTTTCCATTAGCAGGGCTTCCAGCTGTCATTTTTAATGCTTGAATTATAATGCTACAATCCACACACAGCAAGGAATGCCCCCACTAGAAGGCAACACTTTCTTGGCCTGCCCAGTCTCCAGATTTAACGCCAACTGAGCATTTGCCGGACCAGCTTTGGTAACCTACAAGTGTGCAGGATCTACAGACCCAGATGCAACATCTGTGGAGAAAAACAAGATACCATATGGAAACTTTATGGCTGCATGCCCAACCGTATCTCATCTTGTATTCAGGCTAGAGGCGACCTTTCAGGGTAACTAGAGCATCCTTTCAATTGTCCAGTTTTCCCCAAATTAACGTATCAATTTGCTTTACGATTGTCATAACATTGACACACAACTCCTACTTGGTGAGTTATTCTTTTTTTGTCAATGAGTATATTTTATTGAGGAAATGATTTAATATTACATATCTTTTAGTCACAAAATGTAATGTTAAACTTTGCTTTCAATATTTGTCCCCCTTGTGCAGCAATAACTGCAGTTAAGCATTTTGTACTCTATATTCTAATCTACCTGTTAATCAGTTTTGTGCATTGATTTGGAAGAATTTGAACTAGAATCCAAAACCGGTGCAGAGAAACAGGCTCAAGCCAGAATAATGTTACTACCATAAGGTTCTTTATGCTGGAATGTAGTGTTTGCCCATTTAAAGATATAACACTTCTTATTTAAACCAAAAAAAATATAATTTGGTCATATCCATCAACAAAATGCCTTCTGGCTTCTCCGTCTGATCTTTACAAATATCAAAATACAAGTGTCCTGCATTTTCTCTGGGGAGCAGTGGCTTTGCCCTTACAGCCTTACCATGGACACCATTGATCTCTGCTGATGGTGGAACCGTGAACATTAGCCAATGTGATATGGATCGTTAGTTGATTTGAAGTTATTCTGGGTTTCTTTGTTACCTCACAGACTATTACACACCTTGGGGTAGGGTAGCAGTACTCTTGAATTTTCTGGAACTGGTGGAGGCCAGACACACTTTGGGGTAGGGTAGCAGTACTCTTGAATGTTCTGGAACTACTGAAGGCCAGACTTTTCACAGGTGGCTTTGTAACCATTTTTCAGACTGATGAACATCAGCTCTCTTTGTGAGGTCATTTAATCTGAAGGTAAACTGATCACCTGTGACAATCAGTCACTTGTTCAGTAAATCCATGAACATGTGTGATCTGTTGTAGGTCACACTTAAGCATAAAATATGGACAAATCGAAAGGGTTTACAAATGTTGAAGCACCGCTCTATGTCTTGAGATGCTCAGTGAGACAGCTGTTTGGAATTCATTTATGAGAGCCGTGTTGGCATTGCCCTCAACATGGAAGGAAATCAGAGAACCGGAATGCCTTTTGATCGTGTTCTCAGATGACGGTTTTGGATTTGAGCATTTCTATTTCAAGCTATTTTGGTCTTTACAGTCCTCTCTGAATCCCCCTTATTCTCAATCTTCTTTGAGTTCTATTGGTAGCACAACCAGGAGGGGAATTCAGGAGAGCAGGTAACGAAAACAGTCTTTAATAATATAATCAGGGCAGACAAACCAGAATGATTAGGCTTTAGCAGAAAGATTGAATAGTCCAGAGACTGCAAAAGAGCAATTTTGATCATTCTTTGCATCGGGTAGCAAACCCAGAGAGTTCACACTGGCTGAAAGTGGAGATCCTTAAAACAGCTAAGAGATGAAGCTAATGAGAGACCCCTCATGAGAAACTCTCGCATAGTGTTTAATAAATGGGCAAATCAGAGCAAGGTAAAGGTCACAGGATGCGTCAAAAAGAGCATTTAGTTAGGCAGTCCAGGCTCTTCATTTTAACTTTTAATTTTAACTTTTAATTGATTGAATCACAAAACTTTAAGGTAAAAGTATCTTATTTCTATGATAATATTAGGGTTTTGTTGGTCTTAAGAAAGTATAATTGTGATTAAATGTTATTAAAGTTAAATGAGTCCATCCACTGGAGTCACCTCACTGAGGTTAAAACGTGTTTGCTCATTTGTGGCTAATGAGCAATCAGCGCACAACATGCTGTTCTTTAACAAAAAGACGCCACGTTTGGCTTCATCTAGGAAACTGAAATTCCTATAATTTGTTAGGAAAATGAATAAATAATCCTTTGTAAATACAGTAGTACTGTGAAGTCTTTCGGTTCATCACTGACGTATTTGCATTCAACACATAATCCAGACATGTCAGATATGACATCACTACAGATATGCACTAGTGACATTAACTGGTGTCATAATGTGTTTGAGGTCCTGACCCAACTAGGGTTGACCAGAGTGCAGTAACTCCCTCCATCATTTAGTTATTAGGAGACGATGTGCCTCCAATGACTTGCCGCCAAATTTAAATTGTGTTATTTGCTTAATTTTACTATTACTACAACTTATTTCAATTAACATCTGGGTCACTTTTTGAGTCTTGGTCCTCCCAAGGTATCTATCTTCCTTCTATATTTAGGGAGTTTTTCCTGCCACTGTCACCCTAGGCTTGCTGAATTTGGAATTGGCCTTTTAAGATAATTTAATGTTGTGTAAAGCTTTGAGACAATGCTCCATTGTAAAATGTGCTATATAAATAAATTTGACTTGACTTGCCAGAGCAAGTCTATGGTGATAGAAATATTCGAGGAAACAGGAGGCAACCCATACAAATACAGAAAGAACATCAACACAGACAGTAGTGAATCCAACCTCTGGAGCTTTAGGGCAACAGCCAATCACAGTGGCCTGACATAGACTGCTCACAAAAATAAGGGCATACTATCATTATGGGATATTTTATTTTGAAATGTACCCTTATTTTTGTGAGCAGTCTATGATGCCTGACTTGCCCAGAAAGCACTACTGGGAGGTGAACCGGAGTCACAACGGTGGTCTCTGAAGTGGTGGGCTAGCAATTAAACTGTGCCACTTGAGCACCTGTTCTTTATTCTGTACTCTCCAATCTCGTTAAGATTTTAAACAGTGGAGTCACTGCTGGGAAAAAGGAGGTTGCCCAGACTGCTAAATGCATAGGTATCATCAACATTTGTGACATACTTTATCAAACAGTTTTTTTTTTGACAAGTGTTTGTAGCATCCTACTTTTCTAATTAAAGGTTACATTTTTTACGGCATGAGGTCAGTCTAATTTACCACAAAGCCATTTGTGTATACTGTTATTGCACATCATATTTTAAATTTGGCGATAATTCAGGAGCCGATTGGAGGTAAACGAGCACGAAGCGAAGCAATAAAAATATCTTAAATATCAGATTTTAGCAGGAAAAGCTGATTGCGTAGGATCTCCTCAGAACACTCTGCTTCCTGCTGGCCCTAAGCAATCTGTCTGGTACTTTAATCTGGAGCACACAGTGTTTCTGCTTCATTCAATATTCTCATGCCTGCACCTGTTTGGAACTAATCTATTACTATTGATTCAACACACCATGATTCTTACAAGCATCCACTTTAGCGTATGATCAACAGTAAATTCATTTCGCTGCTGATAAGTGATAATGGCCTTGTCTGTTCAGAAGAACGTTTGAAATGATTTTTACACCCATGTGTTTAATATATATGGGGGCAGCAGGGTGGCTCTGTGGGGAGCACCGCTGCGTTACAGCTAAGAAGGTCCCAGGTTCAATCCCAGGGTGGAGCGACCTGGGTCCTTTCTGTGTGTCTCCATGTCCTCCTTGTGTCTGTGTGGGTTTACTCCGGGTAAGATAATGGATAGATGGATAGATGGATGGATGTTTAATATTGTTTGAAATAAGCAGTTTTAGATTAGGATTGCTCCATTAGTCCAGGACATATAATTTAATTTGATTTAACATCAACCCCAAGTCTAGATGGCAAAATTATTTTAATGCATTTACAACAAAAAGATGCTTACTGCTCACTTAATTAGGTACACCTGTTCAACTGCATGTTAATGCCAAATATGAAATCAGCGAATCACTTGGCAGCAACTTGATTCATTTGTGGGTTTTATTTAGGTGAATTTACCCTGCTGAAGGTAAAACCAAGAATCAGAATGGTTAAAAAGTATGACTTAAGTGACTTTGTACATGACATGACCGTTTGTACCGTACTAGAGTATTTAGACCAGAAACTGCTGATCTACTGGAATTAGAAAAAAGAAAAAATGGATAATGGTTTAAAAAAAGAGAAAATATCCAGTTGACTTGTTCCAATACATTAAAAACTTTAAATTCTAATTTAATTGGTTCCAGAGGGCCGTTCAATCTCTGTGTTTAAATTAAGAATCAGATTTTTCGAGTTATCTAAATTGGATTAATTTGTTCCGGACCCCAAAATTAGTTTTTTACACCCATATTCCTATGTAATTAAGATTAGAAGCATAAATAAAGCAAGAAAAAGTAATATAATAAAAGTAAGAAATAAAGACATGGGATAAATGAAATGCGAACACATTAAATAAGTTTAAATAAACTTTATTGCCACTGAGGTGAACACAGCTTTGGCACGCCTTCCCACAGCGACTGCGGTGCCGAGAACATTGGTGCATCTAAAATCGTTATATAATATACTACAGTCGATTCCGGTTAATTGGACCAAAAGTACCGAAACAAATCCTATTATGTACGTGTAATATTATTCGCTTATTTGGACCAAAATTCCGCTTAATCAGACCAAAGAACGTGTACAGTATATAATATCTGTGAAGAAACTCTTCGTCTCTGGCATCACTACCCGAAAACTCCCGAGTTTCTCCCCAGCCCTCTACTGC